>JAOTNS010003476.1:800000-857500 GCA_028476615.1 Culter alburnus | reverse complement strand
AAACCTCACTGTGTCCTGAATGCCCAGGTGCTGAAAGTCCCACTCCGCTCCACAATAGCGGTGACACATCGCAAGCGTTTTACCTGTAACAGGATCCTCTGGATGAATAGCAGGAGATGCTTTCAAACAAAAGGGAAACCTTCAGCTAAAGCAGCCCGATGACACCAACATACAAGACATCTCACGCACTTAAAAGAGCACGTCACACACTTTACTATGAGCTGCATACTACACCCTAAAGATTCAGTGTGTGACAGAAAACCAGCTGCATACACACACTGACCTGAAGGAGCTTTCTAAAGCTAAAAACAAAATGTGCTGTTCTATACAGTATCTTTCAGTAAATAAATCCTGCGCTTCGTTCTGCTTACCCGCGCGAGTCTGAAGAAGAAACTCGTCTCGGCTCACCGTCTACACATGACCCGTCACATAAACACAGTTATTCCGCGGCTCACGTTACCCCGCGCCTCCATCACGACACCCGTTTGAGGCCTGCGGCTGCAGGTGCCTTCGGGTGTCGCGTTGAGACGAGACGGCGGCCACATTCCACAGCTGCTTCATCTAAAACACAACAATCACTTACTCCCGTCAGCCTCCGTGAGCGCTTCCTGCGACGGCCGTTTGACGTGTACCCGATCTGCCACCCGATACGGCACGCTTCAGCGGAGGAAGGCGATTAGCACGCTATCGTGTACGATCGTGTACAGTCATTGTAATTGTTTTGGTACTGTGATATAACAGGCTTTTGTGCGCTCAGGTGCGCTGCAGCTCAGGTGTGTGTGGAAACACGATACGCAGAGAGAGAGAGAGAGGGCTCAAACTGCAGACATGCTGATTCTCTGGAGATCAGTGGAGGATTACTGCCAAATCCCTTCATTCACGCGCTATCAGAGGTGTTACTACTGACAGATAGCTGCAGGAGAAATTATTTTAGAAATATTATGTTTATAAAATTACATTATAAGGACTTCAGAAGACGCAACATCTGGATCAACATGCACATATATCCTAATTATTGTTAATATGTCATTCATTTTTCCAGGAGCTCATTGCTTCTACCTTCAGTTAAATTGCTAACAATGATTGTAAATTATTTGCCTAAATTACTACATTATTAGCTAAATGCATTCTCTAAATTGTAATGTTGACATTCTCTGTAAAGCTGCTTTAAAACGATATGTATTGTGAAAAGCGCTATACAAATAAATGTGAATTATTTTTAAATATTATATATTTTGTTTATTACAAATACCATATAGTGCTGATTTAAATACAAAAACATTACTGTAAATTATTATCTAGTCCAGAGGAGTTACGACTGAGCGGCATCAATCCATCATACAGACAGTCAAACCCGCGAGGTCACGGGCGTCTGAGGTTATTTTAAATAAGGCACTGGAGATATCTTGACCTGACCTTCTGGAGCACTGCTAACATCAACACCTCTCCAGACTGCCGCCAACCCGCGCTATCAAAACAACGCTTCACTCCTCCTGTTTATTTGACATCAGAAAGCACAGGGATGATTTTTCAGGCTCCGGTTGCATTCTGCTAATGCTAGCGCTAGCGGTGGAGGGAATCGAGTGTCAGTCTGAGGAGTCGTAAACACACAGAGCAGCCACGGTGAAAGGTTGAGATGATGTCTTTATTCGGACATACATTCCAGCATACATATACTGTTGAACTCAAGTCTTCTAAAAAAACTAAAAGACTTTCAAAATCACATAAGCCAATATTTTATTCACATTAGAACACAGATAACATAACACATGTTTAAACTGAGAGATTTTACACTTTTATCCACTAAATGAGCTCATTTCAAATTTGATGCCTGCTACAGGTCTCAAAAAAGTTGGCACCGGGGCAACAAATGGCTGAAAAAGCAAGAAATTTTGAAAAGATTCAGCTGGGAGAACATTAGCAACTAATTAAGTTAATTGATATCAGGTTTGTAACATGATTAGCTATAAAAGGGATGTCTTAGAGAGGCAGAGTCTCTCAGAAGTAAAGATGGGCAGAAATAAAAAGATTGTGGAATACTTTAAAAACAATGTTCCTCATCTGCAGTGCATAACATCATCAAAAGATTCAGAGAAACTGGAGAAATCTCTGTGCGTAAGGGACCCTCAGACGACACTGCATCACTCATCGGCATGATTGTGTCACTGACATTACTAAATGGGCCCAGGAATACTTCCAGAAACCACTGTCAGTAAACACAATCCGCCGTGCCATCTGCAGATGCCAACTAAAGCTCTATCATGCAAAAAGGAAGCCATGTGTGAACATGATCCAGAAGCGCCGTCGTGTCCTGTGGGGCAAGGCTCATTTAAAATGGACTGTTTCAAATATGATGCCTGCTACAGGTCTAAAATAGTTGGGACGGGTGCATGTGTACCATGGTGTAGCATCTCCTCTTCTTTTCAGAACAGTTTGAAGACGTCTGGGCATCGAGGTTATGATTTTCTGGAGTTTTGGTGTTGGAATTTGGTCCCATTCTTGCCTGATATAGATTTCCAGCTGCTAAAGACTTTGTGGTCGATGTATTTTTCTCTATAGGTGAAAGATCTGGACTGCAGGATGGTCAATTCAGCACCAGGACTCTTCTACGACAAAGCCATGTTCCTTTTTGCATGATAGAGCTTTAGTTGGCATCTGCAGATGGATTGACAGTGCTTTTTGGCATCTGCAGATGGCACGGCGGATTGTGTTTACTGACAGTGCTTTAGTTGGCATCTGCAGATGGCACGGCGGATTGTGTTTACCGACAGTGCTTTAGCTGGCATCTGCAGATGGCACAACAGATTGTGTTCACCGACAGTGCTTTAGTTGGCATCTGCAGATGGCACAACAGATTGTGTTTACCGACAGTGCTTTAGTTGGCATCTGCAGATGGCCGACAGTGCTTTCGCGACAGTGCTTTAGTTGGCATGATGGCAGGGCTTGTGTTACCGACAGTGCTTTAGTTGGCATCTGCAGATGGCACAGCGGATTGTGTTTACCGACAGTGCATCTGCTTTACCGACTGGCATCTGCAGATGGCACGGCGGATTGTGTTTACCGACAGTGTTAGTTGGGCATGGCACAGCGGATGTGTTTACCGACAGTGCTTTAGTTGGCCAGATTGTGTTTACCGACAGTGCTTTAGTTGGCATCTGCAGATGGCACGGCGGATTGTGTTTACCGACAGTGCTTTAGTTGGCATCTGCAGATGGCACGGCGGATTGTGTTTACCGACAGTGCTTTAGTTGGCATCTGCAGATGGCACAGCGGATTGTGTTTACCGACAGTGCTTTAGTTGGCATCTGCAGATGGCACGGCGGATTGTGTTTACCGACAGTGCTTTAGTTGGCATCTGCAGATGGCACAGCAGATTGTGTTTACCGACAGTGCTTTAGTTGGCATCTGCAGATGGCACGGCGGATTGTGTTTACCGACAGTGTTTAGTTGGATCTCGGATTGTTTACCGACAGTGCTTTAGTTGGCATCTGCAGATGGCACAGCGGAGGACAGTGCATCTGCAGATGGCACGGCGGATTGTGTTTACCGA
Organism: Culter alburnus; assembly: GCA_028476615.1. Lineage (NCBI taxonomy): Eukaryota > Metazoa > Chordata > Actinopteri > Cypriniformes > Xenocyprididae > Culter > Culter alburnus. The sequence goes on along the minus strand of JAOTNS010003476.1, from coordinate 853,950 downwards.
CAGTGCTTTAGTTGGCATCTGCAGATGGCACGGCGGATTGTGTTTACCGACAGTGCTTTAGTTGGCATCTGCAGATGGCACGGCGGATTGTGTTTACCGACAGTGCTTTAGTTGGCATCTGCAGATGGCACAGCGGATTGTGTTTACCACAGTGGTTTCTGGAAGTATTCCTGGGACCGTTTAGTAATGTCATTAACAGTGATGCAGTGTCGTCTGAGGGCCAGAAGACCACGGGCATCCAATAAAGGTCTTCGGCCTTGTCCCTTACGCACAGAGATTTCTCCAGTTTCTCTGAATCTTTTGATGATGTTATGCACTGCAGATGTTGAGATTTGCAAAGCCTTTGCAATTTGATGTTGAGTAACATTGTTTTCAAAGTATTCCACAATCTTTTTACCTCTGCCCATCTTTACTTCTGAGAGACTCTGCCTCTCTAAGACATCCCTTTTATAGCTAATCATGTTACAGACCTGATATCAATTAACTTAATTAGATGCTAGATGTTCTCCCTGCTGAATCTTTTCAAAATTTCTTGCTTTTTCAGCCATTTGTTGCCCCCGTGCCAACTTTTTTGAGACCTGTAGCAGGCATCAAATTTGAAATGAGCTCATTTAGTGGATAAAAGTGTAAAATTTCTCTGTTTAAACATGTGTTATGTTATCTGTGTTCTATTGTGAATAAATTATTGGCTCATGTGATTTGAAAGTCTTTTAGTTTTCATTTTATGCAAATTTAAAAAACATCCCAACATTTACAGAATTTGGGTTGTATGTTTTTGTGTATATAATAAAACTATGTTTGTGTGCATATATTTAATAATTTTATTATATTCCAGACCCACAGTCTATTTTGAGAACTACAGATTTCAAACATTTAGTCATAAATATATTCACACTGCAGTAGAACTGCACATATACAAGCAGAACTGTGATTATTTGAGCAAGATTTCATGACACAAACCCTTAAATTGGTCGATGCTTAAACAACAATCACGACAGAACAATTTCCTAAATTGAAAATTACAATCTGGACGAGTTTCAAAGCAGAGGAGTGTTTTTCCACAGAGCCGTCACACCTCACAGATCAGAGCGGGCATAAATATTATTCTTATGCCAAAGAGAATCCATCAGGATCAAAGAACAGAAAGGAACTCAGTCCTGAATGAGACGCACAGAGCCGCTGAACCCTGACCGGTCTGACACATATCAGGACAACAGCGTCTGGCCACCTGGACTAACCAAAACCAGCCCTACACCCGTCCTGTCAGTGAGGCGTCCCACAGCGCGGAGGATTGGTTCAGCGCTGAGAATAATTAGCGGTGCGAGACTCCCTCCGTGATTCGTCCTCACATACAACATCACATCAGCGGGACAGAGACACGGAGAGACAGACGTGCTGAAACCAGCTCAAGCTGACCACTGTGAGGACCAGTTCATGTGGAAACTCACTAAAGACAGACACTTAAACTTTCTTGTAGAATGACATCACTTCACTGAATCGGTTCATTCAGGCAGTTTGTTTTAGTGAATCATTTCACAATGAAAAAAATATGCACTTAAAAAAAAAATAGGCCTAAATTAAAGATACTTGAATTGCAAATAAAATTTCCATTTGTTTGAATTATACTGTTTTAACACAAACTAATAAACTGATGCATATTTGTCAGATATACATAAATGAATCAGATTTCTGTAATAGTACTAATGAATCAGATTTCTGTAATAGTATTAATAAACTGAATGTGTTTTAAATATACAATAACCAGGTTTATATATTTATCATCATTAAATCCAATTTCTTTAAATGAATATTGTGAGTTCACATATTTTTAACTGAATACATTAATTTTTTTTTCCACAATTAACAGATTTATACTGATTTTGGGAGATTCGAATAAATGCATTTTTAAAAATATGATTATTTAAATAAAATTTTTGACCGGTTTAATTTATGTATAACTGAAATATGCATCGAATTAAGTTTATTAGTTTATGTTACAAGTGTAATCCAAATGAATAGAAATTTTATATGCAATTCAATCACATTAATCTTTAATTTAGGCTAAGTAATTTTTTTTTTTTGTGTATTCACCTATTATATTAGTTATGAAATGTATTTTAAAAAAGTGAAATAAATACTTGGCAAAAAAAAACAAAACAAAACAAAAAAAAATTAGAAAATACAGTATTAGTTGTATTTAGTGTAATTTATCTGTTCAAAGCATGATGGTCTTTTTTAGTAGATAATAGTGGAGCTAAATACAATAATTAATAAAACGATTTATTAAAAACAAAGATTAAAGAATAAAATAAAATAAAGATTAAAGAATTATAATAAAACAAAGATTAAATAATAAAATTAAATAAATAATACAGAATAAAAAAATTAAAGATTAAATAAATTTAAATAATACAATTAAATAAATATTAAAGAATAGAATAAAGATTAAATAATGAAATGTAAAAAAAAAAATAGATTTTAAATACAAAAATATTAAACAGTAAAAAAAGATTAAATAATAAAATAAAGAAAAATTAAAAAATAATATTAAAGAATAAAAAAAATAAAGATTAGAGAATAAAATAAAGCAAAGATTAAATAAAAAAATAAAAATTAAATTAAATAAATATTAAAGAAATAAAAAGATTAAAGAATAAAATAAAAACAAAATAAAAGAAAAAGAAATTAAAATAGCTTAAATATATAGAACAGAATAAAAAGATAAAAAAATAAATTAAAAATAGATAAAATAAATAAAATAAAATAAAATAAAGTTGAAAATGAATTACACATAATGACCAACAATATGAACCAGTCAAAGGAGCTCGGCGTGTTTCTGGATGATTGACTGCGGTGAAGCGGACGCTGTTGGCAGTCGAACACCTTCTACAGGTTTTGGCTGCAGTTTAATCAGAGAGAAGAAACAACAATCAAGATGATGAAGTCATGCTGTTTCCACGGCGATGAGCAAAGACAACACACACACACACACACACACACACACAAACAGGCTTATTGTGTCTGAACGTCCGTGCACTCCCACAGTAAACACAATCACACTGTTACTGTCATCCACACACATCTGCTGAAGCGTCCGTCACATCAAACACACAATGAGCGTCTCTAAGTTTCTCCTCAACAGCACAAAGCGTGACATCACGAGCTACCGCTGCACACCGAGAGCTGCGCTCGCAACAAAAAACCAACATTCACCAATTACCAGGGTTAATTGTGTTTTCAGAGCTACAGCTGCTCCGGGTTACGATCACGCTGCTCCTATAAAAACACAGAGATGAGCGGAGAACACAAACACACTCAAAACATCCGCTTGAGATGTGATCAGATGTGATTTCCTTCTGTCTGAGATAAAGATGTCCATTCATGGTCAGTGATCTGTCAGCGTCTGCACTGATTCTCCTCAGCGGCTCCAGGATTCATGGGAAACTCCTACAGACGCATGTAATTTATCCCAGATGATTCTTCAGTAAATCTTAATGTCTGCGTGAACGTGGAGCTGCTGCTGAGCGTTTCTCTCTGACCTTTGACCTGGCCGCTGGACGAGCTCCGTCAGAAGATCCCGACGGATTCACACGCTCCCCGATCTGATGGACATTCCCTGAGATTACAGATCTGTGAACAGCTGTCGAACCAGAGCTGCACGATTTGGGGAAATTTTTAAATTACGATTGAGATTTAAAATGTCAAAAAACAATTCAGACCAAAATTACGTGATTATATGTCAATATGACTATAATCTTTCAGGATATTTAGGAAATATAGGAATATTACTTATTTTGTTCAATCAATAATTAATTAATTAATTAATTAATTAATTTAATAAATAATAGATGATGATGATGATGATGATTATTATTATTATTATATTATTATTAAAATATTAAACAATTTAGGAATATTCCTGTATTATTTCACTGTAAAATAAACAAATATAAAAAAACAAATACTGTAAAATAAACAAATATTTTAATAATAATATTATTATTATTATTATTAAATTAAAATTTAAATAAGAAATATTCATAATATAATGTTTCATTTCACATTTCAATATTTAATAAAATAAAAAATCTAATATTTAATAATAATAATAATAAAATAAATATTAAACAATATAAAATATTCCTGTATTATTTTACAGTAAAATAAAAACAATATTTTAATAATAATAATAATTATTATTATTATTATATTATATTATTATTACTACATTAAAATTAAAATAAGAAATATTCATAATATAATATTTCACTATTTCAATATTTAATAAAATACAAAAATCAAATATGTAAAATATAATAATAAATAATAATAAATATTAAACAAAATAAGAAATGTTCCTGTAATATTTCAATGTAAAATAAAAAATAAATATTTAATAATAATAATAATAATAATAATAATATATTAAATAAAATTAAATTAAAAAGAATATTTAAATTGTAATATTTCACTATTTCTCAATATATATAATAATATATAATCAAATATATAAAAAATCAAGTATTTAATAATAATAATAATAATAAATAATAATATTAAACAAAATAAGAAATATTCCTATGTAAAATTTCACTGTAAAATAAAAAATAATAACATTATTATTATTATTATTATTAATAAATGAAAAATAAAGTAAGAATATTATTAATATATTATTATTAATAATAAAATATTAAACAAAATAAGAAATATTCCTATTGTAAAATCACTGTAAAAAAGTATTATTACATGAAATATTGAACAAAATAAATGTTCCTTATTATAACATTTTACTGTAAAATAAAAAAATCAAGTATTAAATAATAATAATAATAATATTAATTAATATATATATAATATATATATGTAATATATATATATTTTATATTTTATATTTTATTTAACAACAACAACAATAATAATAATAATTATTATTATTATTATTTAATACTTGATTTTTTTTATTTTACAGTAAAATGTTATAATAAGGAACACTGATTTTGTTCAATATTTCATGTAATAATTATAATATATATATATATATAAAATCATCATGGTCATTATTTTATTTTACAGTACAACTGTAATAGTAATATTTATGGCTTTTCAAACGCTAAACCATCGAGCTTCTCTTTAGTTGAGAACAGCCGCTTTACAAGCGCTCCTCAGACGGCCGGCACATGTTCTGCATATATTTATTTAATTAAATCAGTCTTTAGGATTTGATAATCACAGTTTTACTTTGATTAATCGTGCAACTCAAACCAGAACCAAACAAACCCGACCTCAGCTGAACTCCAGCAGAACAATGACGTATAGAGCTCGCGTTGTACCGCATACGTTCACCACACGCCGATAAATCTACACGCAGAACTGGGTAAAAAGCATGATGGGACAAACACGGCCTACAAACACGATCAAAACACCACAGTTTGGCTAGTAATAATGTCACAGTCATGGATACTTAAAAAACACAGCTGCTCCACTTCACCGACCTGAACTCAGTTCAATAATTTTAAAAATTCATTTTCCACTGTTAATTAGCAGCGGCGCAGACATAAACCTGCAGACGCGTGCAGGAGGGAAAAACACTCTCTCTTTATGAGTTTTCTGCTCTGGCACCTCCAGTAGCTGCTCGCACACACTTTCCAGCTTTCTTTGTTTATCCTGTAACTCTCTCCGCAGACCGTTTTTCGGTGATTTACCATGACACAATGTTCATTAGGCCTGACGAGGGTTTTCTACACAGGCCTCCGGGCTTGTTCCACAGACGCTATCTGAGAGCGATTCCAACGTTCAAATCAGCGTGAGCCACGTGACCTTTGCCCCTCTTGATGAGGGTTACGCGCACGACACCGAAGCTCTTCAGCGACGGCGGTTCAAAGACTCTCCTAATCCCTCACGGGTCGAGTGTCGTCTCTGGATGGGCAAAGGCCAACGGCACGGTCAGTAAAACAAAACCTGACGAGAAGAGTCTTCAGATGACCTTAAGACAGCTGCATGATGACGACTATGAGTTGAATTGGTGACGGACATCAGATATCCCAGACGCAATGTGATAAGATTCTAAGGACAAGCAATTTGTCTGTCGACACGACTACGAGACACAACAAGTAAATCATAAATCACAGCCAATCAGAAGTCTCTCTGCAAGCGCACTGCACTTGCAACCAAATCGATCAAAAGTCACAGCCAATCAGAAGAGAGTGTGGGCGGAGTCTCTCTGCAAGCGCACTGCACTCGATCACAGATCAGAGAGAGTGTGGGCGGAGTCTCTCTGCAAGCGCACTGCACTCGCAACCAAATCATTCAAAAATCACAGCCAATCAGAAGAGAGTGTGGGCGGAGTCTCTCTCGCACTGCACTCGATCACAGATAGTGTGGGCGGAGTCTCTCTGCACTGCAGCAGCCAATCAGTCTCTCTGTCCAATCACAACCAATCAGAGCGTGTGGGCGGAGTCTCTCTGCAGCAACCACATCGATCACAGCCAATCAGAAGAGAGTGTGGGTGGAGTCTCTAACTGCATGTCAATCACACCAATCGAAGAGCGTGTGGGCGGAGTCTCTCTGCACTTGCAACCAAATCAATCACAGCCAATCAGAAGAGAGTGTGGGCGGAGTCTCTCTGCAGCAGCCATCAGAAGAGAGTGGGCGGAGTCTCTCTGCCTCGCAACCAATCAATCACGGATCTCTCTGCACTCAATCACAGCCAATCAGAGAAGAGTCTCTCTGCACTCGCAACCAATCAATCACAGCCAATTTAGAAGAGAGTTTGGGCGGAGTCTCTCTGCACCAAATCACAGCCAATCAGAAGAGCGTGTGGGGAGTCTCTCTGCATCGCAAACCAATCAACAGCCAATCAGAAGAGCGTGTGGGCGGAGTCTCTCTGCACTCGCAACCAAATCATCACAGCCAATCAGAAGAGAGTGGGTGGAGTCTCTCTGCACTCGCAACCAAATCAATCACAGCCAATTAGAAGAGAGTTTGGGCGGAGTCTCTCTGCACTCGCAACCAATCAATCACAGCCAATCAGAAGAGAGTGTGGGTGGAGTCTCTCTGCACTCGCAACCAAATCAATCACAGCCAATTAGAAGAGAGTTTGGGCGGAGTCTCTCTGCACTCGCAACCAAATCATCACCCCAATCAGAAGAGCGTGGGGGGAGTCTCTCTGCACTCGCAACCAAATCAATCACAGCCAATCAGAAGAGTCTCTCGCAACCAAATCAATCACAGCCAATTAGAAGAGAGTTTGGGCGGAGTCTCTCTGCACTCGCAACCAAATCAATCACAGCCAATCAGAAGAGCGCGGAGTCTCTCTGCACTCGCAACCAAATCAATCACAGCCAATCAGAAGAGAGTGTGGGCGGAGTCTCTCTGCACTCGCAACCAAATCAATCACAGCCGGATCTCTCTGCAGCAACCAAATCAATCACAGCCAATTAGAGTGGGCGGAGTCTCTCTGCACTCGCAACCAAATCAATCACAGGAGTCTCTCTGCACTCGCAACCAAATCAATCACAATCAGAGAGAGAGTCTCTCTGCACTCGCAACCAAATCAATCACAGCCAATCAGAAGAGAGTGTGGGCGGAGTCTCTCTGCACTCGCAACCAAATCAATCACAGCCAATTAGAAGAGAGTTTGGGCGGAGCATCTCAGCAAATGAACTGCATCGCAACCACATCAATCACAAATCACAACCAATCAGAAGAGATTGTGGGCGGAGTCTCTCAGCAAGCGCACTGCACTCGCAACCAAATGCATAAGTACAGTATTAAATGTATAATTACACACTTGTTTGTTCACAGTTTGAACGTTTTGTATCCTTTAATTTATTTTCAAGATATGAGGTGAATTATTCGTTGTCTTATATAAATGATATTCAAACTCACACTTTTAACTTTAAATAAAGCACATAATCAGTACCTGAAATAACCATTTTCATCATTTGCATGTTGTTGTTCAAGCCACAATGTTTCTAAAATCGACTCGTAACACCGTCACAGCTGGTAAGGACACGGAGTAAAGCAGCACCAGAAGCATCTCCGAACCCGCGCCTAGAATAACAGCGGTACCTGAACAGGAGGAGGCAGCGTGTAAATGACTGACAGGCTAAATTTGATTGATGAGCGTATTTTTTCTTTACCAGCCGTCATTATTAGTCTTACTATGATTTCTCTGGTGCAGCTGTGTCGGACGCGGGCGTGGGCAGCGAGCGCAGAGGGATTTTCCATGCTGTAAGTTGTCCAGGTATGTGTAATTAAATCCCTTCACTTGTTTTGAAAGCTCTTGGAGTTCCACTCGTTTTCACATTTGAGGCTTTCAACCAACTTCTGTGAAAGTCTGCTGGACTGAAGCAACTCGAGCCCAATGTGATTCAACGGGTAGTTGATATAAAACACGCTCATGGACAGAGATGACATTACATTGAATTAGTCAATACCAGTACCAGAGAAATGTAAATATTTATAATAATAAAATGACATATAATGTATATAAATGTTGCTGATTTAATGCAATGCTTTAATTATTATCAAAGTCTGATCTCACCATTTCTTTTACATTTTCATCATTTTAAGCTTGTTTTTGCCTTCTGCTTCATTCGAAATGGCTCTGCTTTGTGTCAACTGGAAAGAAAAGTCTCTCTCTCCATGCAGAAATGCTGTTTAAACCAGTTTTATCTGAATTATAACATGTCACACAGCAGAACCTCACAGAAGTCCATCACGTCGACTACACAAACACAGCGTTCATGATGAAACAGCGCTGTAGGTTTATTGCATATAAACACAGACCGCTGCTGGTTTTTTGGAGGTACAGATGGAGGTGAAAGGGTGGAGGGACGCAGTTCACTTCAGGAAACCAATAAAACCGCAAAAACGCGGGACCCCTGGAACAAAACCCGGCTGCGAGACCCACGGCGAGTTTATCCTCCAATTTCCTGCAGTCTAAACTCCAGCGCTCAACGACAAAACTCTCATTAATCGAAGCTGATCTTTAAGAAACGCTGTTAGGATCAGCGGCGCAGGTGGAAGTCGGGGAAAAACAGCTGTTCATACAAGCCAAGCAGATCCAAAAGCCACTATGAAATAAATGCACTAGCGAGGGAATTTCTCCCACATTATTACACAGTCTTACTCTATATCCGTCCTCCGTACGCTCATCCGCAGCAGATTTTCTTCTCCCTGAGCTCCAAACCACCAGCTCCAATTTGTTTTGCGAGCGCAGGAGGTTTTAGGGCTGACAGAAGCGGTTGGAGACGATTTTGCTTGGACGGCAGCGCTGTCTGTGAGGAAACGTGAGGCCGCGAGCAGCAGGTTATAACAGTAAGGAGCCAAACCTCACCCAGACTTCACACTAACACACATCCATCACGGCACGTACGTGGAGAAAAAACACAAAAAGTGCTATTATTAAAGATAACTTCCTGCTTCGGTCCTCGCTGTTATTTTGAAGCGCGCAGGTCTTTCGAAAAATGTTTGCATTGGTGGGTAAAATCGGTCGGAATCACTTGCAGACCACCCAATAGAGACGTTACTCAATATCTATCCGTTCAAAGAGGAGCTTTCCTAAAAACGTACGATCTGATCAGAAGCTGGCTTCATGTGAAATGTATTAAAGTCGAATGTTGCACTAGTCTTTTCGTATATACGAGCGAAACGCTTCGCAAACAAGAACAAATGTAGGGCTCAAAATCCCCCACAGATCATTTATTATAGCTTGTCAAATTTGTGTGTGAGCAAAAACACGCCGTTTTTGTGTGTGTCCCTTTAAATGCAAATGAGCCGCTGCTCCCGCCCCCTTTCCAGAAGAGGGCGGAGCTTTAACAGCTCAACAACAACAAAGCTGGAGAATCTCACGCAGACAAAATGATGACAGTGTTCAGCCTTACATTGTTCAAACCGGAGTCGACACTGATGGAGAGACTCAGGAAGAAGTTACAACTTTTAGACGTTTCTGAATGGTTAGTGGATAAATTGATGTAGTTGCTGTGGAGTTGATTCAACTCATCCACTAGCATGTGCCGTCATGTTCATCTTTTGTGTTGAATTGACCCTCGTTTGTGAAGCAGTCCGGCGTAAAATGACGGCATGACAACAACACTCGACTACAACAACTCTTCCTCTTCTCTAAAGCAGCCCAACATGGCCCCGCCCCCTTTGTTGTGTGTTCTCGGGGGCGGGGTTTATGTAAATTGTAGGGTTAGTGATGTCATAACCCAGGAAGAAGCTCATTGTAGTTCCTACCAGCTGTTTGTTGTAGTCCTTAAACAGTGATTTCTGTAAAGGAAAATTAACTCCTTTGCATTGAACTTTGAGCATCATAACTTTGCAGATGTTGTTTATGCTCAAACAGCAACATTACACACTAACTAAAGTTAAAAAAGTCAAATCATAATCAAGGACCCCTTTAAAACTAAAAAAGAATTCATTCAAGAGCAGTGAGTGATTTTATCTTTGTCTTTTGTTGTTTGATTAACAACAATCACTGCAGAAGGTTTATTAGGCTGCTGTCACTTTAAGAGCTGCACGGATCCAATATACTGTTACACGTGTTTTCTTTCTCTTCGGCTTTCATGGCTTAACTCACTTTTATCAACACTGTTTAATATCAAACACGTACTGCAGTTTAGCAACAGTAGACTGCATTTCGCAACACTCGATTTGGATGTTAAGTTTGCCGTTTTACGTCTTGTATTCATAATCGTTGAAAGACAAAATCGAAAATGAAAAATCAATTATAATTGATTGCAGAGCCCTAGTAAATATATGCGCTACAGGTCTCAGAGTAAAGCGCGTCATTTACACACGTAGTTCTCTAAGAAGAGCGTAGCGCTGAAACTACTGTAATTGTTAAATTAGTTCTGGCCAAATTTTTGGGTTGAAATGTCAATTCACGGTCCCTAAGGGCCGCCAAAACGATTGAAGTGGGTGGAGCCACTTTTACTAAAAATGGCTTTAACTCATGAACGGAATGAGATATTTTCACCAAACTTGGCACACCTATGTTAGAGCTCATTCTGTGGTCGTGCGAAAAAGGGTGCAACGACTGGCCACTTGTTGGCGCTATAACATAAAAAAAAAACATGAGTTAGTCCGATTGACTTGAAAATTGGCATGCAGCGTCTTTGTCCGAGGTGTCATGATTGTCTATGAGGACATTGACGTATCTCAAAAAACATGTCCGCCATCAGCCAATGAAGTTTGAGCAGCTATCAGACAAGGTTAATGTTAACGTGCGTAAAGGATTATGTATCGTTTGGTTTTTCGAACACGCCAGCAACATTCATACCACATGGTAGAACTCCTCATTCTGAGCAATTTTACCTCTAGGACCGCCGCTGTCCACTGAATCGTTCGTTAAATATTGGAGATTGGAGATGTTGAGCATTTTGCTGTCCAAAGACAACCCCAATAGAGGAAATGCTTTAGTAGGAAAAACTTCTTCTCAAACTTTTATTAATAAAAGTGTTGATTTGTATTGTTCCCAGATACAAGAATTCAAAGAGTAAATGTTTATTGCAATGTCATTTTTTTTCCATAATCTGTGTGAATAGATTCCGATGCAAAGTTCAGTCTACACGCATATTACAATCTTTTCTTCAGTATTGTATCTTTGACTGTCTTCTAGTGATGCAACAATACGAAGTCCTTTGGGATCAGCTGTATTGCATTCTTGCTCATTTCACCTTTTAAATAAACTTTGAGGCACTCTTTCAAATAAATAACTCAACACAACGTGATATTGTGAGAGTGCTGAGAATCTGCAGAGGCGGGTTGAGGTCATCTCTCTGTTTATACCGCTGTGACACTGTCTTCCAGGAAAATAATCAGCAATTACAGTGCCGTTATAAATATCTGTGGGGCTTCGAACGCTCCTTAACAGGGAGACGAAACACAATACAGAGCCCTATGAGACACTTCACCCAGATCATCATTTATCTGCACTTCTAAACCCATTATACTGACGTTCTTCAGAAGTTTGAAAGAAAAACACCAACTTCTTCCAAACAACAACAGTTCAGAGTGATCAAGCTTCAAACGGACCAAAAACACCATGAAGTTCATTTGACTCGTGCGTTAATACCAACACTTCTAAAGTCAAATTATGCTTTGTGTGAAGAACAGACTGAAATTTTATAAAATTAAATAAATTTTAAAATAAAATGTATATAAATCCATTGCCTTTACAGCATTAAATAAATTATTATTATTATTATTATTATTTACATAAATGATAAATCAAATGCACTAATCATAATACTAAGAATAATACATTTAATACTACTACTATAGTAATAATAATAATAAATAAAATAATAGTACAAACTCAAGATAGTAATCATCAAAATAAGGTCAACCACACTAATCAACTAAAATTATTATTATTATTATTATTAATAATATAATAATAATAAAGAAAAGAAGAAGAAAAGAGAAGAAGTAATAGTAATCATAATAATAATAATAATTATTATTATTATATTGTAATTATTAAAAATAATAGTAATAATGATAATAAATGAAAAAATAAAAAATTGTGCTATTTATTTATTTATTTTATTTATTTAATTATTATTATCATCGTATTATTATTTAATAATACAAATAAAATAAAGCACTAAAATCATCTACATAAATGATAAATCAAATGCACTAATCATAATACTAAGAATAATACATTTAATACTACTAATAATAGTAATAATAATTCAATAAAATTAATAGTACAAACATTTAATCAAGATAAAGTTAATCAAGTTAATCAAAATAAACTCTAGGTCAACCACACTAATCACTCTAATCAACTAAAATTATTAATATAATAATAAGAAGAAGAAGAAGAAGACATAGTATCATAATAATAATAATAATAATTATTATTATATTATTATTATTAAAAAAATAATAGTATAATGATAATAAATGAAAAAAATAATATAAATTGTGCTATTTCATTTTTTATTTAATTTAATTATTATTATTATTATTATTATTATTTTATTAAATACAAATAATAAATAAAGCACTAAAAATATCTACATAAATGATAAATCAAATGCACTAATCATAATATTAAGAATAATAAATTAATAAATAATAATAATAATAAGAATAAGAATTTATAAAAAATAAATAGCACAAAAAAGTTAATCAAGTTAATCAAGATAAACTCAACTCTAGGTCAACCACATTAATCACTAAAATATATTATTATTATTATTAAAGCAAAAAATATCATCATTATTAAATTAAATACTAATAAATAAAGAACAAAAAATTTAGATAAACTAGTTCAAATGCTCTAATAATAATACTAGTAATAATAACAACACCACATTTAATAAAATAATAAAATCATAAACTGCACAAAAATCAAGATAAACTCAACTAAATTATTATTATTATTATTATTATTATTATTTAAAAAATAAAATAATAAATAGCAAAAAAATCTAAAACTGATCTCTAGATCTCACTAATCAACTATAATTAATAATAATAAAACAACAACAACAACAACAATAACGATACATTTAATAAAATAAAATAATTAAATAGCACAAAAAAATCTAGATAAACTAAATTCTAGGTCAACCACATTAAAATGAATAACAATAACACATTTACATAAGTCCATGTGACTCATTTAAATGCTCAAACAGGTTAGAAACAACACAGGTTAGTAACGCAGAGAGATTTTTCATTTTTGAGTGAACTACTCCTTTAAGATAAAAGATAAGCTGTGACTTTGCCAAACACATCATGCAGTCCTGACGAGGGACACTGTGTTTGATTTGGCCGTTGCCTTGAAGCGAGTTTTGATACTGAAATGGATTCATTTGTATATTTATTCAGCTGTTCCACTGGTCCGAGATGAACAGCCGCCAAGATGCACAAATTAAAGTCAGAATACGAAAGCGAACGTCAAGCGAACATCTCGGACAGCAACACCAGCGTCTCCTGCTCCAGCCACACTAAATCCCTATTTGAGGAAACTCAACACGCGATCCGGAGGAGGCCAGCTCTGGACGTCGTGCCCACCAGGTTGGAGGTGATTTGTTTTGGCGAGCGTCCTAATCCCTACAATATGTGCTGAAACCTGCCAGGCATTCCTGCGCCGCTCAACCTGTGTGAACGCCAACATGCGCCATGTGTCACTTGGCTATTAATATGTCGTTTGATTGAGGGGAACCTTCCCAGCTGCACATTTTCCATCCCAGACTCCAAAACAAGCACTCCGGAGCGGCTCAATGAGACTCATTGTGGGCCGAGTCAAACAAGTGGCCCGTTTGACCAAACGCAGAATGACAGATTCACCTGCCCGCCCGACTTCAGTGAATTTACTAACGCTGACCGACTCCAAATTTAACCTGAACCATATATATATATACACATGTATATATATGATCAATGATCATATCACTCAAAATGTTCATAATATATTCCGTGAATCAGTTCAGATGAATCAATTCAATGATCAGATCACTCAAAAATGTTTTTGAAACACATGAATGTTTTAGTAAAAACATATGTAGGTAAATATTGCTGGTTCTCATTATACTGATGTGCATAAGTGAAAATAATTCAACTTTATTCCTACTCACATCCATTTTGTGAAAAAAAAAAAAACAAAAACAAAAGGGAAAACATTTTTTACAGGTTTAATTATAAATATAAAATAAATGTAAATATGTATATATTATATTATTATTGAATATTTACAATACTATATATATATATATATATATAATATATATTATATATATATTTTATTTTTTTTTTTTTACTTAACTGAAATATTAAAAAATATATATAGAAAATTCATAAGTATATTCTATTAAAAATATTTATTTATTTTTTAATATTTAATTATTTAAATTTTTCAAATTATTATATATAATATATATATATATATATATATATATATATATATATATAAATATATAATATGTATAAAATGAAATATTTCAAAATTATGAATAAACATTTCAATAATTATATATACACACATATATATAATTAACTTAAATATTTAAAAAATATATATAAAATAATAAATGTATTTAAATAAATAATTTTTTTAAATACTTTAAATTTTTCATTATATTTTATATATTCATATATATATATATATATATATATTATATATTTTTACTTAACTGAAATTTTAAAAAATATATATAGAAAATTCATAAGTATATTCTATTTAAATAAATATTTATTTATTTTTTAATGTTTTAATTATTTAAATATTTTCATATATATATATATATTATATGAAAAATATATATATGTATAAAAAAATATATCAATAATTATATATACACACATATATATTAATTAACTTAAATATTTAAAAAAATATATAAAATAATAAATAAATGTATTTAATAAATATATTTTTAAATACTTTAAATTGTCATTTATTATCTTATATATTCATATTTTATTTTATATATATTATATATTATATTTTTATATTATATATACATATAATATATTTTAATATTAACTTAATATTTTAAAAATAAATATATAAATAATACATAATATATTATATTTTTCAAATATTTATTATTTAATAGATATATTATAATATATATATATATATATATTATATATTATATATATATATATATATATATATAATAGTGAAAATAATTGAATTTTATCCCTACTCATGTCTATTTAGTGAAAAAAAGTGTGGAAAACATCTTTTACAGGTTTAATTGTAAATAAAAAATGTAAATATTATATATATTATATTTTATATATTTTCATACAGTACAATACAGTAGGTACAATACTGTATATATGTTTGTAAAACACACACAGACAGAGATGTATCTGTCTACAAAATATTGAAAACACAAATATCATCTGAACTGAAAAATCAATTCAAATCCGTGCAGTCAAACTGAAACCCTTGGATGGCGTAATCGTCGGTGTTCCAGGAAACGTCACACACATCAAGTCATGCTCTTCTGTAGGCGTGTCTGTTACGGCCCGTGTCCGAGTTAACAGCTCGTTGGTCAGAGCGTTTAGAATGATCTAATCTACATTATGCAAATATGCAAAGGTGTCGTCCATCACGCAAGGCCTGATCCATGCAAACTTCAGATGTCATGTGATAATCCGGAGGGAACAGTGAAGGTCCTGACGGCTTCAAACGTGCAGCACATGTGAAACGCATTTGAGTCTCTCATCTAAAACAGGTTGAAAAGACGAATGAAGTGCACATGAAAGAATCAAATATCATCTGTTTTTCCTTTTTTCCCCTCACAGTGGGAATGTCACTCCCTGTCAAAACCGCTTTAAGGAAGTACACAGGCTTGTGTTACAAACACATCCAGAGCTGGAGCTCTGAAACGCTCGACACCATCTGACGGCCACACAACATTCTGAATGACTGATGCACAAAACTCGAGCTCGAGGCCGTGTTTTTAAAAGTGGAAAAGGCGATCCGCCTGAAGCCAGAAGGAGACGGTGCCAGAGGAGCGAGAGCTTTGGCAGAGCGTTCCTCAGACAGCTTCAGTAAACAGCTCCGGCCCTTTAAAAGCTCACATTAATGCTTCATTGAAAGATCTTGACGCAGCAGGACAGAAGACCAGCGCAAACATCTGCAGAGACACCTGTGCTTACACGAGCTCAGAAACACACGGTTATTTTACACTACTTACTAAAAATACTCACAAAAACCCCTTGGCAAAAGCTGTGATTCAATTAAATATATTATATATATATAATAAATATATGTGCTGTGTGTTTCAGAGAGAAGTGTTCATGTACATCACCAGCTCATGATTCTGTGCTCTCAGTGGCTCAGAGCAGCTTGTGCGCAATTTTTTCAGTTTTTTTTTTTTGTATATATAATATATTTTTTAGTATATATATATATATATATATATATATATATAATATATATATATATATATATATTATATATATATATATTATATATATATATATATATATATATATATATTTTTTTTTTTTTTAATGTGTACATTTGCATTTAATTTTTTAGTAATAAAATATAATTATATATATATATATTTTTTTTGTAATATTAATTAACTATTTTTTTTTATTTAGTAATAATAAAATATAAAGATATTACATATATATATATATATATATATATATATATTATATATATATATATATATAAATATATATATTTTATATATTATTTTTTTAATGTGTACATTTGCATTTAATTTTTTAGTAATAAAAATATATATATTTTTTTTTTTGTATTAATTACATATTTATTTTATTTAGTATAATAAATATAAAGATATTACACATATACATCTAGTATTATATATATTAGTAAAAATAAATAATAATTATATATTTATTTTAGTAATATATATTTAATATAATCTATAATATATATATATATGATATATATATATATATATATATATATATATATATATATATAAAAATAATATAATAATATATTGTAGTAATATTATATTTTTTTAATTAGTAATAATAAAATATAAAGATGTTACTATATACACATACTGATATAATTATTTTTGTTATATATAAATATGTTAATACTATTAATATTATGAATACTACATAAAATTGTGATTGCAGTTTAAAAAAAGTTGCAGTTGTTGGAACAACAAAATAATGAATTTTATATATATATAAATTCATTATTATTGTTGTTCCAACAACTGCAACTTTTTTTTAAACTGCAATCACAATTTTTAGTAAAATTAAAAAAATGTCAATTCAATTTTTTCCTCAAACCATGCAGCTCTATTATTAAGCTAACGGGAATAATGTCAAAATTACCAAATATCGTCCAATTCATCTGTCTGTCTTTATCCCCAAACAACAGATCATATACTGTACATGTGTGCGCACACACACACACACACACACACACTCGCACAGCTGTCTTCCATTTCCCGCCATCCAGTCGCAGATGGAGATATAGTGTGAACTTTAACACAGGGATTCTTGGCATTCCTTGAAGTTGTGTGTTACTCCAGCAAACACACGGTCTGAGAGAGTCGTGGTCTGAGAGAACCTGTTCCTCGCTCAATGACAAACATCCTCCAGAGCGTCCAGAAGAGCCGTTCACCGCAGGTCCTGTAGCGACACGCTTGATGCTTAATAGCTCAGGAATGCTAATTAAATTCAAGAGCACTAAACCTCCAACATCGTCAGGAAACGAGAGAGATCATGCTGACGTTACGTCTTCAACGCCTCATTAGTTTTTCGTAGCTCTTATGAGTCTTTTTTGACTGATTCATTAAAAGAACCTGTTCGTAAGAATCATTTGCAGCACTCAAAACCTTTCTCTCAGACTGCAAACTCACATCTCATTGAAATTTCATTTCTGCAGCAGATTCAGGACTAATGCCATTAAACCTTTTTTTTAGTCTGCATCATAAACATGTAATTAGTTAAAGAATTGACTTCAGCCAAAAATGAAGCACTTCATAAGATGAAACCCTGAGCGACCCTTCGACTGAACTTATTTAGCTTCGACGTCTGATATAAAGCAGAGCAGCCATCAAGAGCAGAAAATATTATCCAAACACTATAACGTTCCCTCCTCCTATGGGCCATACTCGACACTTCTGCTTTATTTAGTTTCTCCCTAAAGTACATTTATAAAATAAGGTTTCATGCAACAAAAATTCAGTTTATCATCCACCACAACTAAAATAAATGGCTCTTCTTGCTACTGTACCTTTGTACTGTACCGTTGCACATCAACATCGGGAATGATGAATGACATAACCACTGGCTCATTAGCATATGCACCGCCCACATTTGCATGAACATGTATTGATATGTAAAAGCGGGTGGTCTCAACACACACACACACAATCATGCACACACACTCGAGCACGCACACGTACACACACTCGCACACACGCGTGCACACACACTCACACATTTACACTCGCACACACACACACACTCACACAGTTGTGCATTCACACTTTTGCGCACACACACACACACACTCGCGCAGACACACTCGCCTTCGCACACACACACTTGAGCACGCACGCACACACACTAGCACTCGCACACACTTGCACACACACACACACACTCGCGCAGACACACTCGCCTTCGCACACACACTAGCACTCGCACACACTTGCACACACACACACACACACACACACGCACACTCACACAGTTGTGCACTTGCACGTTTACACACACACACTTACACTCACGCAGACACACACTCACGCAAACACACACTCATGCACAAACACACTTGCGCACACACTCAAGCATGCACACACAAACTTGCGCACACACTCGAGCACGCACACACAGACACATGCACACACACACACACACACACACTCGAACATGCACACACAATCGCACACACACACACACTTACACTCACACACACACACACATCACTTACACACACACAGTTGTGCATTCGCACTTTTGCACGCGCGCGCACACACACACTCGAGCACGCACGCACGCACACTCACACTAGCACTCATGCTCGCACACACACACTCGCACACACACACTTGAGCACGCACACACTCACACAGTCGTGCACTCGCACTTTTGCACACACACACACTCACACACACACATGCACCACCCACATTTACATGAACATGCATTAATATGTAAAAATGGGCAGGCATATGTTAATGAGCTCATGGTTTTGATGTCATTATCATTAGGATTTCACTTCCATATATGGATTGGAGAAGATCTGAGCTTAAAAAAAAAAGAGTTTGAATCAATTTAACTAATGATTCATTAAAAGATCCTGATCAAAAGAATCATGTTGATGAGCTCATGGTTTTTGATGTCATAATCATTAGGATTTTCTTTCCATATATGGAAGTTTTGAGCTCTTAAAGCTACAGTACATTTATTCTACTTGTTTGAAAGATCCAGAACAATCATTTCACTTATGAAATGACGACTTTTAAGCTGCAGTGGTCGCCGTTAGGTCATAGAAAAGCAAACCTGAACCCAAAGCAAACATGCTAATCCACTCCAGTCTAAATAATTAGTCATATATGAAGACATAATGATTTTGAGCGGCTCTTTGATGTGAGCGTGGAGCTGATCGATGGCTCTGGATCTCCGAGGGAAGGGTGTGTACACTGGCCTGACGGAGCGAGACCTCTGCTGTAAATGGATCGATATCAAGATCAATAGGTCCCGTCTCTGGACACAGATCTGGTTTATTCACCGAGTCCATTTCAGTCCACACGCGTCTGAGAGAAGAAAACATCACGCTCTCCTGGACTAAATGAGCCGGAGCTAAATGTCTGAGACCAAAATTAAAAATGTTGCGATTGGATTCAATGCAATTCACTAAAAAACACACTATGAAAGATAAAAATCAGCAAACCTTTGACATTTTAGTTTATTTCCAGTTAATAATTTTAACTTATTTCAGATTCAAGATTTCTCATTTTTATTATCAACTAATATTTATATTTTATTTTATGTCAGCTTTATTTCAATTAACAGAAATTATTTCAATAGTTTTAGTTTACGATAATAATCCTGCGATTCACACATTACAAAAAAGTGAACAGGAGAACATGATTTTTTCACTAACATCACAATCATAAATATAGCTGCGAGCAACAGTTATCGGGGTTCAATCTCTTTAAGGCCTTTAAGCACATGCGTAAAAAAGTATAATGTTTTAATCAGCAAGCCTGTAACCATCTCGATCATAGATGGAAAAGAGTATTTACAGCAAATACAGGCAATTTATCATAGGAAATATATGGTTTATAAAGCTTTTTTAAAGCTATTGAGGCTGAGCCAAAAACCTAGGACTAGTTCGCCAAAGTTGGATTTTGAAATGATCTCCAATATTTAATGAACGATTCGATGGACAGCGGCGGTCCCAGAGGCAAAGTTGCTCAGAATGAGGAGTTCTACCATGTGGTATGAATGTTGTGGGCGTGTGCGAAAAATAGTGCGATATACAATCCTTTACACACATGAAAAACACAAAGGTCCCCCCACAGGCCTCTAGGGCTGAGAGTCAAACAGACCCAGCGAGTTTCATTCCGAATTTCGTTAACCTTGTCTGATAGCTGCTTAAACTTCATTGTTTTTTTGAGATACGTCAGTGTCCTCATAAGTAATCATGGCAAAGACACTGCATGCCAATTTTCAAGTCAATCGGATGAATGGTGTTATAGTATTTTTCAAGTTTTTTTTCTGTTATAGCGCCACCAAGTGGCCAGTTTCCCCATCCTTTTTCACGTGACCACACAATGAGCTCTTACATAGATGTACCAAGTTTGGTGAAAATATCTCATTCCGTTCACGATTTATAGCCATTTTAGTAAAAGTGGCTCCGCCCACTTTGAACGGTTTGGCGGCCCTTATGGACCGTGAATCGAAATTTCAACAATTTTTTGATAATTATTGTCAATTTGGTTCCGATCAGGTCAAAAACCTAAGACCAACAAGCAAATCCGAATTCATTTTGCCTGTCTTGAGCCGGATTCCAACGATATAAGTCACTTGAGTCTACAGTTTAGGACCCATTTTGTTTGTTTTCTTTTGACCGCTGTAGCGCCCCCGTCAGGCCGATCTGGGTGAGCCTTGGTGACGATGTAGACGGTGTGAGTACTACCAGCCCTCAAAGTTTCAAGTCTCTACGACTTATGATTTGGTCTGCCCGATCACTTTTAGAGGAGAATGCTGATACTTGGAAATTTTAAGTTTCAGCTCTTGAACCCTTAATAAAGACTCATACTCAGACTGCACAACACCTCAGAGTGTTGAAACTTTGCAAGCATTTTCATGACCATAAATGAGAAATAGTTGCACAATTTAAAGAAAAACATCCCAGGTTAACTAGTATTTCCGACAACTCAACAATGTGTTGCAGGTCAAATTGACTCAGAGCATAAAATATAAAGGTTATTTTTCTGACCTCACAAAAAGGACTTGAATGGTTTCTGTCCCTCCAGACATGATTCATTTCTTGAAAACACAATGAACACATTAAGACCCCGAACAATTAGATTTTCTCACCCTGCATTCAGAGCTTCCCCAGCCCGTATATGATGCGAGATGTCCTGACTCATCCAATCATCTCCCGGCAATCACATTACACTTCCCAGAGCTGGAGAAATTAGATTTCAGCCGCACTCCACAGTCCACGCACTTCCTTCACTCCGATCCATCTCTCGTTAATGGGAAGCTCACTCTCCGGATCATCTCTCCGGGATTGAAGACATGGCATCGGCCGGCAGCTTGAAGTAATTCGCCACCTCTTTTCTTTTCATCGGATGGCGCTGCACAGATTGAATGTCCTCGCTCACGTCTACAGGGGGTTTAATTGCCCTGAGCTTTACTGAAAGTGGATCAAGATGGCCACGGTTCTGACCCCAGACCTGCGGATCAAGATCGCCTACATCCGCTTTACACTCGATGAACGCTGCGTCTACTAATAAATAATACTTCCAATGACTTATAACTGTACTAAAATCAAATGCAAACAACTTTCATCATCAAGTCCACCTGAATGAGGAACAAACTATTAACCAACAACATCATGGTCCAGTTTTCATGGTCTAATCACATTCTGATGGATCTAATTAAGTTGGCTTTGAAAAAGCCAACTTACTGATCTACGTCTTAAGCTTATTATTATTATTAAGTTGGCTTGAAAAAGCCAACTTACTGATCTACTACTTAAGCTTATTATTAAGTTGGCTTGAAAAAGCCAAC
Organism: Culter alburnus; assembly: GCA_028476615.1. NCBI lineage: Eukaryota > Metazoa > Chordata > Actinopteri > Cypriniformes > Xenocyprididae > Culter > Culter alburnus. The sequence goes on along the minus strand of JAOTNS010003476.1, from coordinate 831,201 downwards.
TTACTGATCTACTACTTAAGCTTATTATTAAGTTGGCTTTGAAAAAGCCAACTTACTGATCTACGTCTTAAGCTTATTATTATTATTATTATTATTCTTCTTAGACTAAATTTCTAAATGCATCTCCTCCTAGACTGTTCAAGCTACAACCACCAAACTCGGACTAGACCTTCAGACTATTCTGACTTAGTGTGCTATATCTTTTCAGACTGATCAGACTTACGGTTTTCCTAAAAAAGCTGATTAAAACTTGGAAAAATCCCATTGACTTTCATTGACGGAATGTTCAAATGAGCCAAGACTATTCAAACTCCAACTGTCAAAATTCAAATTTTGACAGTTGGAGAGGCTCATCAGACTCTATTAGCTGCCATTCTATGTACTATTTCTAAACCATTGAAACTCATTGAAACTCATTAAACTATCTATCTATCTATCTATCTATCTATCTATCTATTCAATCATCTATCTATCTATCTATCTATCTATCTAACTCATTCAAACTCATCTATCTATCTATCTATCATCGAATCTATCTAATTCAAACTCATCTATCTATATCTCTATCTATCTATCTATCTATATCAATTCAACTCATCTATCTATCTATTTATCTATCTATCTATCTATCTATCTATCTAACTCATTCAAACTCATCTATCTATCTATCTCATTCAAACTCATCTATCTATCTATCTATCTATCTATCTATCTATCTATCTCATTCAAACTCATCTATCTATCTATTTATCTCTACTATCATCTAACTCACTGGCATCTATCTATCTATCTATCTATCTATCTATCTCAAACTCATCTATCTATCTATCTAAAATGGTTTATAACATTCATACTGGGAAGCAGCCTATGGAGTATCATCACTGGTAGCTGCCAAGCCACTACCTAGCAACCAAACAGAGTACCCTAGCAACCGTTTTGCAAAATCTATATCTCTGCATCAGAACATCGTGCAGACATGGGGGTTGGTTTATATTATCAAGCAGCCTTTGGAGTATCATCATTGGTAGCTGCCAAGCCACTCCCTAGCAACCAAACAGAGTACCCTAGCAACCATTTTGGAAAATCTATATCTCTGCATCAGAACATCGTAGAGACATAGGAGTTGGTTTATATTGTCAAGCAGCCTTTAGAGTATCATCATTTGTAACTGCCAAGCCACTCCCTAGCAACCAAACAGAGTACCCTAGCAACCGTTTTGCAAAATCTATATCTCTGCATCAGAACATCGTGCAGACATGGGGGTTGGTTTATATTGTCAAGCAGCCTTTGGTGTATCATCACTGGTAGCTGCCAAGCCACTCCCTAGCAACCAAACAGAGTACCTAGCAACCGTTTTGCAAAATCTATATCTCTGCATCAGAACATCGTAGAGACATGGCGGTTGGCTCTTTTGACTCATGCTAGCAATCTGGACTTCCAACATGCTATACATGCTAGCAGTGAATAGCTACATGCTAATAGTAAGTGCTAAAGTGAGCTAAGAACATGCTAATAACTCTATGAAAACTCCATAGTAACCATCTGTGACAACTACCAACCACCTAGCAACATCATAGCAACCACCCAGGTTACCATAGCAACCACCTAACAACCACCCAGAACACCCTAGCAACACCTTAGCAAACACCCCGAGTACCCTAGCAACCGCATAGCAACACCTTAGCAACCACCCCGGGTACCCTAGCAACCACACAGCAACAGCTTAGCAACCACTCAGATTACCATAGCAACCGCATAGCAACACCTTAGCAACCACCCTGGGTACCCTAGCAACCGCATAGCAACAACCCTAGCACCAACAGGATACCTTAGCAACCGCATAGCAACACCCTAGCAACCACCACGAGTACCCTAGCAACCGCATAGCAACACTAGCAACCACCCGAGTACCTTAGCAACCACATAGCAACACCCTAGCAACCACCCAGAATACCTTAGCAAAGCCACATAGCAAACCCAACTACCCTAGCAACCATAGCAACATCTTAGCCACCCCGAGTACCTAGAAACCGCATAACAACACCTAGCACCACCCAAGTACCTAGCAACCACAAAGCAACACCTTAGCAACCACCCTACCCTAGCAACCCCTAGCAACGCAACCTTAGGGGTACCTTAGCAACAGCTTAGCAACCACTCCGAGTACCCTAGCAACCACATAGCAACACCCTAGCAACCACCCAGAATACCTTAGCAACTGCATAGCAACACCCTAGCAACCACCCCGACTACCCTAGCAACCACATAGCAACATCTTAGCAACCACCCCAAGTACCCTAGCAACCACATAACACCCTAGCAACCGCCTTGAGTACCCTGACTCTCTATCTATCTATCTATCTATCTATCTATCTATCAAAACTACTAAACTAAAACTTAAAACTTTTAACTGAAAACTCTCAAACTTCACACTTTTAAAACTACTTCAAACTTTCTGGACCGGCTTTTTCAAGCCAACTTAAAGTTTGTCCTCAAACTTTTTTATCTAGTTATTATTATTCTTCTTAGACTAAATTTCTAAATGCATCTCCTCCTAGACTGTTCAAGCTACAACCACCAAACTCGGACTAGACCTTCAGACTATTCTGACTTAGTGTGCTATATCTTTTCAGACTGATCAGACTTACGGTTTTCCTAAAAAAGCTGATCAAAACTTGGAAAAATCCCATTGACTTTCATTGACGGAATGTTCAAATGAGCCAAGACTATTCAAACTCCAACTGTCAAAATTCAAATTTTGACAGTTGGGAGGCTCATCAGACTCCATTAGCTGCATTAGCTGCCATTCTATGTACTATTTCTAATCCATTGAGACTCATTCAAACTTCCATTCTATCTAATATGTCTATCTATCTATCTATCTATCTATCAAACTAAATCTATCTATCAACTAAATCTATCTATCTATTTCTCTTTCTAATCTATCTATCTATCTCTAGCTATTATCTATCTATCTATCTATCTATCTATCTATTTCTTTCTATCTATCTATCAAACTTCTATCTACAAATCTCTTTCTAATCATCTATTAAATCTATCTATTCTTTTCTAATCTATCTATCTATCTATCAGACTAAATCTAGCTATTTCTCTATCTATCTATCCCTTCTCATCTATCTATCTATCTATCTTCTCATCTATCTCATCTCTCTATCTATCTTCTCATCTATCACTTCTCATCTATCTCTCTTCTCATCTATCACTTCTCATCTATCTTCTCCTAATCTATCTATCTATCAAACTAAATCTATCTATCTATCAAACTAAATCTATCTATTTATCTTTCTAATCTATCTATCTATCAAACTAAATCTATCTATTTCTCTTTCTAATCTATCTATCTATCTATCAGACTAAATCTAGCTATTTCTCTATCTATCTATCTATCTATCTATCTATCTATCTATCTATCCCTTCTCATCATCTATCTATCTATCTATCTATCTATCTATCACTTCTCATCTATCAATCTATCTATCTTCTCATCTATCACTTCTCATCTATCTCTCTTCTCATCTATCACTTCTCATCTATCTCTCTTCTCATCTATCTCTCTATCTCTCTATCTATCATCTATCTATCAACTCATTCAAATTCATAAACTTTATCTATCTATCTATCTATGATCAACTATCATAGCAACCACCCAAAACAACCTAGCAACCACCCAGAACACCATGGCAACTGCATAGCAACCACACAAATCACCCTGGAATCATCCTAGCAACCAGCCTGGATACAATAGCAACCGCATAGCAACACCATGGCAACCACCCCGAGTACCCTAGCAACCGCATAGCAACACCATAGCAACCACCCCGAGTACCATAGCAACACCATAGCAACCACCCCGAGTACCTTAGCAACCGCATAGCAACACCCTAGCAACCACCCCGAGTACCCTAGCAACCGCATAGCAACACCTTAGCAACCACCCCGAGTACCTAGCAACCACATAGCAACACCCTAGCAACCACCCTGAGTACCCTAGCAACCGCATAGCACACCACCACCACCGAGTACCCTAGCAAACCTCAAACACCTAGCACCCGAGTACCATAGCAACCCATAGCACACCTAGCAAACCCCCCATAGCAACACCTTAGCAACCACCCCGAGTACCCTAGCAACCCCATAGCAACACCTTAGCAACCACCCCGAGTACCCTAGCAACCGCATAGCAACACCCTAGCAACCACCCCGAGTACCATAGCAACACCTTAGCAACCACCCCGAGTACCCTAGCAACCGCATAGCAACACCTTAGCAACCACCCCAAGTACCATAGCAACCGCATAGCAACACCTTAGCAACCACCCCCCTAGCCGCATAGCAACACCATAGCACCACCGCATGCATAGCACCATAGCAACCAAACAGAGTGCCCTAGCAACCATTTTGCAAAATCTATATCTCTGCATCAGAACATCGTACAGACATGGGGGTTGGTTTATATTGTCAAGCAGCCTTTGGAGTATCATCATTGGTAGCTGGCAAGTCACTCCCTAGCAACCAAACAGTACCCTAGTAACCGTTTGCAAATCTGTATCTCTGCATCAGAACATCGTCCAGACATGGGGGTTGGTTTATATTGTCAAGCAGCCTTTGGAGTATCATCATTGGTAGCTGGCAAGCCACTCCCTAGCAACCAAACAAGTACCCTAGCAACCGTTTTGCAAAATCTATATCTCTGCATCAGAACATCGTAGAGACATGGGGGTTGGTTTATATTGTCAAGCAGCCTTTGGAGTATCATCACTGGTAGCTGCCAAGCCACTCCCTAGCAACCAAATAGAGTACCCTAGTTTTGCAAAATCTATATCTCTGCATCAGAACATCGTACAGACATTGGGGTTGGTTTATATTGTCAAGCAGCCTTTGGAGTATCATCACTGGTAGCTGCCAAGCCACTCCCTAGCAACCAAACAGAGTACCCTAGCAACCGTTTTGCAAAATCTATATCTCTGCATCAGTACATCGTAGAGACATGGCGGTTGGCTTTTTGACTCATGCTAGCAATCTGGACTTCCAACATGCTAGCAGTGAATAGCTACATGCTAATAGTGATTAGCTAAGTGCTAAAGTGGGATAAGAACATGCTAATAACTCTATAAAAACTCCATAGTATCCATCTGTGACAACTACCAATCTATCTATCTATCTATCTATCTATCTATCTAATAAAACTTAAACTTTCAAACTTCAAACTTTTAAAACTTCTTCAAACTTTCTGGCTATGCTTTTTCAAGCCAACTTAAAGTTTGTCCTCAAACTTTTTTATCTAGTTATTATTATTCTTCTTAGACTAAATTTCTAAATGCATCTCCTCCTAGACTGTTCAAGCTACAACCACCAAACTCGGACTAGACCTTCAGACTATTCTGACTTAGTGTGCTATATCTTTTCAGACTGATCAGACTTACGGTTTTCCTAAAAAAGCTGATTAAAACTTGGAAAAATCCCATTGACTTTCATTGACGGAATGTTCAAATGAGCCAAGACTATTCAAACTCCAACTGTCAAAATTCAAATTTTGACAGTTGGAGAGGCTCATCAGACTCTATTAGCTGCCATTCTATGTACTATTTCTTCATTCAAACTTCCATTCTATCTAAACTATCTATCTATCTATCTATCTATCTATCTCTATATCTATCTATCTATCTATCTAACTCATCTATCTATCTATCTATCTATCTATCTATCTCTCAAACTCTATCTATCTATCTATCTAACTCATTCAAACTCATCTATCTATCTATCTATCTAAACTCAAACTCATCTATCTATCTATCTATCTATCTATCATCTATCTATCTATCTATCTATCTATCTAACTCATTCCTCATCTATCAATCTATCTATCTATCTATCTATCTATCTATCTATCTATCTATCTATCTATTTCATCTATCTATCTATCTATCTATCTATCTATCTATCTATCTATCTAAAATGGTTTATAACATTCATACTGGGAAGCAGCCTATGGAGTATCATCATTTGTAACTGCCAAGCCACTCCCTAGCAACTAAACAGAGTACCCTAGCAACCGTTTTGCAAAATCTATATCTCTGCATCAGAACATCGTAGAGACATGGCGGTTGGCTCTTTTGACTTATGCTAGCAATCTGGACTTCCAACATGCTATACATGCTAGCAGTGAATAGCTACATGTTAATAGTAAGTGCTAAAGTGAGCTAAGAACATGCTAATAACTCTATGAAAACTCCATAGTAACCATCTGTGACAACTACCAACCACCTAGCAACATCATAGCAACCACCCAGGTTACCATAGCAACCACCTAACAACCACCCAGAACACCCTAGCAACTGCCTAGCAACCACACAAATCACCCTGGCATCATCCTAGCAACCAGCCTGGATACAATAGCAACCGCATAGCAACACCATGGCAACCACCCCGAGTACCCTAGCAACCGCATAGCAACACCATAGCAACCACCCCGAGTACCATAGCAACCACCCCGAGTACCTTAGCAACCGCATAGCAACACCCTAGCAACCACCCCGAGTACCCTAGCAACCGCATAGCAACACCTTAGCAACCACCCCGAGTACCTAGCAACCGCATAGCAACACCCTAGCAACCACCCCGAGTACCCTAGCAACCGCATAGCAACACCCTAGCAACCACCCCGAGTACCCTAGCAACCGCATGGCAACACCTAGCAACCACCCCCTAGCAACCGCATAGCAACACCTAGCAACCACCCCGAGTACCCTAGCAACCGCATAGCAACACCTTAGCAACCCCCAACCGCATAGCAACACCCTAGCAACCACCCCGAGTACCCTAGCAACCGCATGGCAACACCTTAGCAACCACCCCGAGTACCTTAGCAACCGTATAGCAAGACCTTAGCAACCACCCCGAGTACCCTAGCAACCGCATAGCAACACCTTAGCAACCACCCCGAGTACCATAGCAACACCATAGCAACCACCCCGAGTACCCTAGCAGCCGCATAGCAACACCTTAGCAACCACCCCCAGTACCATAGCAACCGCATAGCAACATCCTAGCAACCACCCCTAATACCCTAGCAACCGCATAGCAACACCTTAGCAACCACCCCGAGTACCCTAGCAACTGCATAGCAACACCATAGCAACCAAACAGAGTGCCCTAGCAACCGTTTTTCAAGATCTATATCGCTGCATCAGAACATCGTAGAGACATGGGGGTTGGTTTATATTGTCAAGTAGCCTTTGGAGTATGATCATTGGTAGCTGCCAAGCCACTCCCTAGCAACCAAACAGTACCCTAGCAACCGTATTGCAAGATCTATATCTCTGAATCAGAACAACGTACAGACATGGGGGTTGGTTTATATTGTCAAGTAGCCTTTGGAGTATCATCACTGGTAGCTGCCAAGCCACTCCCTAGCAACCAAACAGTACCCTAGCAACCGTATTGCAAGATCTATATCTCGGAATCAGAACAACGTACAGACATGGGGGTTGGTTTATATTGTGAAGTAGCCTTTGGAGTAGCATCACTGGTAGCTGCCAAGCCACTCCCTAGCAACCAAACAGTACCCTAGCAACCGTTTTGCAAGATCTATATCTCTGCATCAGAACATCGTACAGACATGGGGGTTGGCTGTTTTGACTCATGCTAGCAATCTGTACTTCCAACATGCTACACATGCTAGTGAATAGCTACATGCTAATATTGATTAGCTAAGTGCTAAAGTAGGCTAAGAACATGCTAATAACTCTCTATAAAAATCCATAGTAACCATCTGTGACAACTATCTATCTATCTATCTATCTATCTAAATCTATCTATCTATCAAACTAAATCTATCTAAACTACTAAACTAAACTTTCAAAAAACTTTCAAACTTCAAACTTTCAAACTTTAAACTTTTAAAACTATTTCAAACTTTCTGGACTGGCTTTTTCAAGCCAACTTAAAGTTTGTCTTCAAACTTTTTTATCTAGTTAAACCCTGTCCTACATTTATTTCCGTTTCACTGGGAATGACGTCACACAACAGCATTTCATATCATCCTCACAGCTGGAGGAATAAAAATAAGTTTGTTATCTGTTATCATATGCAGCTCATTACATATTTGCAAACAGCAATTCACAAACACATAAGCAGATTCATATTCACTAGATATGATTTTTAAATTTTCATTCACAAAATGAGACTCTCAGATGCAAAACATGACGATTAGCAAACAGATTCAACAAACGATGTAGAAACATTAATAAATAAATAAATATATATATATATATATACACACACACACATTTTTGCAAGTATTTTCCATATTTTACAGCATTTACAATGTTGATTTTTAATGTTGTTAATGTTTATTTTATATCAAAATTAATTTACAAAATATGATTGAATATGATGAAGCTAATGCACAAATAAAATTTGACATATTACATTTATTTATTTATTTATTTATTTACAAAATATAAAAAGCAGGATTTACAATGTTGTTTTTAAGTGTTCTTAATAATGTTTTTTATTTTGTCAAAATTAATTTACAAATTATGATTCATAAATACACTAATGCATAAATAAAATATATATAACACAAAACTAAAAAGCAGAGTACAGTATTTACAATGTTCTCTATAAATATTTTTATTTTATGTCAAAATTAAATTTACAAAATATGATTGAATAAGATGAAGCTAATGCAAAAACATTATATTACTTTATATATAATATTTTTTGCTTTTTATTTTTAAAATACACACATATATAATTACATATATAACATATATAATACATTATTCTTAATAATGTTTTTTATTTTGTCAAAATTAATTTACAAATTATGATTCATAAACACACTAATGCATAAATAATATATATATATATTATATATATATATAAAACACAAAACTAAAAAGCAGAGTACAGTATTTACAATGTTCTCTATAAATATTTTTATTTTATGTCAAAATTAAATTTACAAAATATGATTGAATAAGATGAAGCTAATGCAAAAAAATTATATTACTTTATATATATTTTTTGCTTTTTATTTTTAAAATACACACACATATATATAATATATATATATATATATATATTTACAAAACTAAAAAGCAGAGTACAGTATTTAAAATGTCTCTTTAAATGTATTTTATTTTATGTCAAAATGAATTTACAAAATATGATTAATAAATACATAAGCTAATGCAAAAATAAAAGTAGTATATATATATATATATATAATATATATATATAGATATATTATATTTTTACAAGTATTTTTACAGTTGATTTTTAATGTTGTTAATGTTTTTTATTTTATATCAAAATTAATTTACAAAATGATTGAATAAGATGAAGCTAATGCACATATATATATTTAACAGGTAATCCTCGTTGAGAGAGTCTATTTGGAGCATGAATATGATCTGAAAGATTTCTACACTGTCATTCATAAATCAAAGCTAGATGTTCTTTACAGTAAAAGCAACAGCAGAAAAACACTTGAGGATCCGATCACGTTTCAATGGCTGATTCACTCTCACGGTTCATCTGAACTTCTTTTAGTCACTAGTTCAATGTGTGGAATTCCAAATAAGCGTCTGTCTGTTCTTTAATCCGCTGACGGATGGACGGACACGAGCTCAGACCAGTGTCACAACAACAGCAGCGGAGCGATTGTGTTTCACAGGAACCTGTCAGGAGCTTTTGTTTGTGGATGTGACCTTGTGTGTGTGTGTGTGAACGCAGAGGAGGGATGATGGATGTAGGGAGTGAGTCTCTCACGTCACACAAACACATACCTGGACTCAAGTGTGAAACCAGAAACCAGAGAGAGAGAGATGGAAAAGCCATCGGGAGCCCTGATCGCTTCTGCTGTTTCGTCCTCTGCACTTCCTGTGTGTGTCAAATCTATAAAGTTTTCCTTTTGGGTTGTGAAACCAGAACCGCTTCATATTGAGAACTACAGAAGGGCTGAACGATACACTGAACAGTTACGAAATAAGCATAATGATTCTGCCTGGGGATAAAAAATTAACGACTCGCAAGTTCAAACTGTTCATTTCAATGAATCAGTTCATGACTGATACAAATGCATCATCACTCAAATGATGTCTGTGCAGCTTTTTTATATATTAAAATATTTTGTAAATGAAGAAACAAAAGTATGTAAATTATGTTTTTCATGCACTTTTATTTTGGTTCATAAAATGAAAATGATAAAATATTTATAAAAAAAAAACTAAATTTTTACTGTATTATACTTGCATTAAACATTTTGAATGAATATTCTGAAGTTTAATTCAATTCAAACTGTCCATTTCAATAAATCAATTCATGACTCTGAATCAATGATTCAATTGCATTACTCAAATGTTCATGGAGGTCTTTTCAGCTTTTTTATATATTATTATTTATTTATTTATTTTAGTAAAAAAACAAAAGTCTATGTGTTTATGTACTTGTACATTGGTTCATAAAAATGATTATATATTTATTAAAAATTACTAAATTTTTACTGTATTCAAAGATTTTGAATGAACATTCTGAAGTTTGGTTCAGTTCAAAATGTCCATTTTAATGAATCAATTCATGACTCTGATTCAATGAATCAATTGCATCATCGCTCAAATGTTCATAGAAGTCTTTGTAGCTTTTTTATATATTAAAATGTTTTTGTAAAAAAAAGTATATAAATATTGTTTATTTTATGTACTGTTACATTGGTTCATAAAAATGAAAATTATTAAATATTTATTTAAAAAATACCACATTTTTACTGTATTTTAACATGTTGAATGAATGTTTTGAAGTTTAATTCAGTTCAAACTGTCCATTTTAATGAATCGACTGATTCAATGACTCAATTGCATCATCACTCAGAAATGTTCATGGAAGTATTTTCAGCTTTTTCATATATTAAGTTTGTTTTTGTAAAAATGTATGTAAATATGTTTCTTATTTTTAATACTACATTTTTACTGTATTACACTTGCATTAAACATTTTGAATGAATTTTCTGAAATTTGATTCAGTTCAAACTGTCCATTTTTTTTTATTTTTTTTATTAATATGCCACAAAAGAAGATGTAACAAATACATAACAACAGGAACAATGACAAAAAAAAATATCAGGTAACAGAGTGCCAGAGGAAAGGGAAAAAAAAAAAAAAAAAAAAAAAAAAAAAAAAATCATACAAGGTTAAACATTGAGAGCAATCTTTGACTTTTTAAAGATTTTTTGTTTTTTATGCCCATCAAAGACAAAACATAGGAATTATAGTCTACTAGAAAAATAGAGAGTAGCGGAGTTTTGCCCAAAAATTTACATTGTGAATAAAAATTTGCCAAGAATCAAAAACAAATTAACAATGTATTGAATATGAGAGTTGGATTTTGATAAATAAAAATAATACTAAAAGTGTTAATATCAATTTTGGCATTGTTTTCAAACTGTCCATTCAACAAATCAATTCATGACTCTGAATCATAATTCAATTGCATCACTCAAATGTTCACGGAAGTCTTTGTAGCTTTTTTATATATTAAAATGTTTTTGTAAAAAAAAAGTATGTAAATATTGTTTTTTATTTTATGTACTGTTACATTGGTTCATAAAAATGAAAATTATTAAATATTTATTTAAAAAATACTCAATTTTTACTGTATTTTAACATGTAAACATGTAATGTAAATAAATATTGTTGCTTATTTATATGTACTGTTATACTACTACTAATTTTTTTGATTCAGTTCAAACTGTCCATTTCATGAATCAATGATTCAACAAATCAATAATTCAGTCAAAAATGTTCATGGCAGTCTTTGCGGTATTTACCATATACTAAATTGTTTTTGTAAAAATGTAAGTAGGTATTTATTGTCGCTTATTTATATGTACTGTTATATTGGTTCATAAAAATGAAAATGATTAAATATTTATAAAAATATTTAAATTAATAAATAGAAAACACTGAACACAGTCTGGAATCATGAACTAAAAGAATCATTCAGGAGTCAGAATCAGAAGTGTTCAGTTCTTCACGGCTCCAGGCTTCTATCCGAATCCCTACAGAGCAGCGTCCTGCCATCCTCTCTAAACTGATCACTGAGCAGAACACAGCCCCATAATGCATCTGTGCTCTGGTTTAATGGAGCGATTCTTGAGTGATTCTTCCCGGCAGCCTTTAAAGTGTTTGCTGAGAACATCTCCAGAAACACTTCATGAAGAGCTGACGATCAACAAACACGACACTCGCGGATGGATGGAGGGGTTTGCAGTGGTGCTGAATTGTTTCCCCGTGTGCGGATCGTCCCGGTGGGATAAAAGACGGAGAGACCGTAAATCTCCCGCAGTCGCCGTGTCAAAAGCCAGACGCGTTTGGTTTGCAGCGTGTGACACGTTGAGGAGATAATAACTCAAATCATCTGTGTGAACGATCGCTCGCTTTCATCTTCAGAGCTTCAGAGAGATCAGAGATGATTCCTTTCACATGCGACACTTCATGTGTGATAACGAGTTTAATAATATCAATCATTCCAATATGAACCAATATTATGAAGAGACCAACAGAAGACAGAGATCTGAAGGTGCAGACAGTAACAAACCACCTAGCAACCCCTCAGAACACCTTAGCAACACCCTGGCAACCACAAAGCAACATCCTAGCATCATCGTGGAGGGTTTTGCACAAAACACCTTCAGATAATGTAAAGAGTGGATAGATGATTTGTTGCACTGCTCTTTTGTAAGAAGTCTTTCTAAAGCGTCTCCCCTTCGATTGCAGCTGTCACGATCAGCGGCCCCTTCAACAACACTGCCACCTCTGTGCTCATTAATGCTAACCCACAATCCTCTGCTCTCGTTGGCCACGCTCACTTCCTGCAATTATGAAAGCGGAAGGCGGGGTCAAAGGTCAACTAATGCAGCTCAGACTGCAGACAGAAACACAGCTGCTGAGAGAGAGCAAAGTCTCTTTTAGCACACAAACATACATACATATACATATATATATATATATATAGTACATATTTATGTATGTTTATAAGTTTGTGTGTGTGTGTGTATATATATATACACACACACAACACACAACACTCACACGTACAATATATAAGCAATAAGGTACAAGAGGCTGTGCTAAATCGTAAATATCGTATCGTAAATAGGAGTAACCTCTTCAGCCGTGACTTATTCACGATACAGCACTAGCCTCGAGTACCTTATTGCTTTTATACAATACAAATATTAAAGCCAAAAATATGCATCAATGCCACTTTCATGAAGCAAACTTTCAATAAAAGCCTTCCTTCCGCCGGAAAAAGTAGTCCCTGACCGTGAACGGCAACAGAAGTTACATTATTACACCATTAGATGGCGGCAAAGACACTTTATGAGTGTGTCAGTCAGTAGTGAAGACTTTTACATTGAAAAGACTGAATGTTTTTGAAACAGAATGCGCAAATGACAAATGCTTTGACTAGCGCTGTCAGTCATGGGAAAACCCCTTAACTGTTAAAAGGACAAGATATCGCAGCGGACATTTAAACTGATTTTTTATTATGAACATAGGACTGACCTGAAGGAAAATGCTAAATCTGAATGCAGGTAATAAACTCGCTCACTCGATCTCTTTCTCAAATACTCTTCTACATGATGCAGTAAGATTCAATGAACAATATCAATTGAGAACATACAGTTTTCGTAGCTAAGGTGGTTGCTAAGGGGTTTGTGTAGTGATACACAGAACCGTTGGGTCATAGCGGTCAAATTTCTACACCGACTGTTAATGTTTCTCTTTGTGAGGTTTGGTTAGTGGTGTCTAAAATGCATCTTTTTGCACAACTGCCAGCCTGCATGGAGAGCTTCTTGAGACTCCAGAGACACCAGCAGCTTCAAATACCTGTTTGCTGCTCAACACTGGCTTTTTTTTTATAGCTGCCCTTTTAATGCAATTAATTTTTTTGACAGGAACTTTCATTAATAAGCCTTTATCTGACCGAGTTCTGCTGTGCTCTAAATCACTCACAAATCTTATGATAATTCGATAATCTCCATTCAGTTTTCACACAATATTAGTTGTTTTCATGCCTTTGCACTTGCACCATTTCATGCTTTTCATCTTCAGAAAGATTTCTTCCTCCCCATATTGCATGAGAACTGTGACTTGCTTAATAATGTGGAACAACCTCTAAGTAGGGTTTCCATAGATCTGGCAAATTGATACCAGTTATCTAAAAAGACATGGATAAATAAACAAACATTTTCTTAGAAAAACTAAAATCTGAATGATTATTGTACTGAAAGCTCACTGATATGTCACTTGCATAATAATTTGGAACGCGGTGTATATGCACACCTTATGAACTCCCTAGCAACACCCTGGAAACCACTCAGAACACTGTAGCAACACCCTAGCACACCCTGGAAAACCACTAACACTGTAGCAACACCCTAGCAACACCCTGGCAACCACTGTAGCAACACCCTAGCAACACCCTGGCAACCACTCAGAACACTGTAGCAACACCCTGGCAACCACAAAGCATTATGTGCTATAGTAGTTGAAAATTACATGGAAAAATTGGCTTATGTATGAAATAACCATAAGTAACGCCTATTTTGAACTATTAGAGAACGTCCTGCTCTGTATGTTCACATTACAGCATGTTTTCTGTCATTCTTACATGTAAATATTCACTGGTGTCGTGGCAATCAGGCCTCAAGGTTCACATCAAAACTCTGAGATTCATGTTAAACGTTGCGGCGCCTCTGAATCTGAAATAAACAGCGCTGAGCTCATTATTCGGACTCTAAACTCTGACCTCTGCAGCTCCAGGCCTGAAATTTACCTTGGTGAAAGAATCTCACACGCCTCCGTTCTCCAGGAACATCAGAAGCTTGTTAAATTCTCCCAGAAGCCCTTGGGGTATGCAGATTCAGAGCGGAGGGACACGCACAACAGCTCCTTTTACGTGCCGCTCACACAAAGGCGCAGTGTTCGGCGGTGTCAGCGCGCACAATAGCAACATTAATGTTAGGAGTTGTTGGGAAACAAAGCTGACGGTGATTAGAGAGACTCCAGAACAATACATGTCACACGCTCGCCGCCAATCAAGATACACTGAAGATGATCATACAAAATAGATTTCATTCTGAGAGACGGATGGATCCATTAGTAATGGACCGGATGGTCAGACAATATTCAGGTTATTTTGAGATGATCAGCATCAGTCATTAACTGCACCTGCTCAGCTGACGCCAGTCCAGTTCTCCAAATCTTCCTACAGCAGTCTTCATGTATAATGCACATTTTATAAATATTTATTTAGCATTTTTGAGTATTATATATATATATATAATACTCAATATATACACCACACACAATATTGTTATTATTAATAACAATATTCATTTTTTAAAAATCATTAATTATATATGATTACTACTACTATTATTACTACTATTATTATTAATATTATTATTAATTAATTATTATTTTAATATAATATATTATTAATATAATATTATTATTTATAGTAGGGCTGCACGATTTGGGGGGAAAAATGTGATGTTTCTGGTTAAAATTGTGATGTGCGATTATGAAATTGTGAAATAAAATAAATAAAATAAAATAAAATAAAATAAAACTAGATGAGCAAAGTTCGTAAACAAACTTTGAAGTTGGCTTGAGAAAGCTAGACCAGAAAGTCTGAAGTAGTTTTAACAGCTTCAAGTTTACAGATTTTAAGTTTTAGTTTAGTAATTTTAATTACTAAACTAAAACTTAATTACTAAACTTTTTTAGTAATTTTAGTAATTTTACCCTGCGGTTGCTAGGGTACTCAGGTGGTTGCTATGCAGTTGCTAGGGTCTCAGTTGGTTGCTAGGGTGTTGCTATGCTGTTGTATACTGGGGCTGTTGCTATGGTGTCGCTATACAGTTGCTAGGGTGTTGCTATGTGTTTGCTAGGGCATTCTGGGTGATTGCTAGGGTGTTGCTATGCGGTTGCTAAAGTACTCAGGGTGGTTGCTAGGGTGTTGCTATGGTACTCAGTTGGTTGCTAGGATGTTGCTATGCTGTTGCTTGGATACTAGGGCTGTTGCTATAGTGTCGCTATGCAGTTGCTAGGGTATTCTGGGTGGTTGCTAGGGTGTTGCTATGCGGTTGCTAGGGTATTCTGGGTGAATACCCTAGAAATGGTCAGATAGATAGATAGACAGATTTAAAAATTATTAGATCGCTAGGGTGTTGCTTTGTGGTTTCTAGGTTACTCAGGTGGTTGCTATGCAGTTGCTAAGGTACTCAGGTGGTTGCTAGGGTGTTGCTATGCTGTTGCTAGGGTACTGGGGCTGTTGCATAGTGTCGCTATGCAGTTGCTAGGGTATTCTGGGTGGTTGCTAGGGAGTTGCTATGGTACTCAGTTGGTTGCTAGGATGTTGCTATGCTGTTGCTTGGATACTAGGGCTGTTGCTATAGTGTCGCTATGCGGTTGCTAGGGTATTCTGGGTGGTTGCTAGGGTGTTGCTATGCGGTTGTTAGGGTACTCAGGATGGTTACTAATAAAATAAAAAATAAAATAAAATAAAACCAGGTTTGCTGTGCTTGTTTGTATGGCTGCACAATTTGGCAAAAAAAATGTGATTTATATATCAAAATGACTATAAAACTGACTAAAAAAATTTACAGTAATTCTTCCCCAAATTTGTGCCGGGTGTATTTTTTGCGATAAATACCAGCTTTATAGTTTCCACCCTGCTCTCTTGATACTGCAATCAGCCATCAAAACCCATATTGATCAACCACAAGTGCTAGAGTGAATTTGTGCGAGACAGCAGGCTGTGGTTAGCGCTGCCACCTGCCGTGACCTGTGACGTAACATCTGCGGCCCAACGAAAATCCGCAGCGAATATCGTGGCACGTTTTCACACTGTATTTTGCAGCAGTGAAATATAAGCAGTAAAACAGCACCGGCCCACTGGGTTTAATTCAAACAAGCCTTCAGCCGCCAAAGCCAGACCACACAGACACACGGCAGACGAAATGAGCACTTTCCCACACGCAGGCTTTTAGAAATCCCACCCAAAACACACATCAGGCCCTGTAATGGCTTTCTCTCATTACGCCGCAGTATAAATGACTCCTGTAGCCGCTGACACTCAATAACGGCCCCCGCTGACACGCTCCCAAAGAACCGCTTATCAGACACACGATACTCACGGCACCGCGCTATATCACAACACACAGCCGACCCGCTACGACTGAAGAGCCGTGAGATCAGATCGGACAAATCTGTCGTCTTTACTTCATCATCTGCTACACAGACAGCATAAAAGTCATATTACAGCTCTCAACCAGGTATTATAGATCTCCGTTTATCATTGCATACAGTAAAAAGGTACATAATCAGCAAGTAAACGAGTACTCCATTCCCAACACAAGCCCTGTATAATGAGCTTTATCCGAATATCTGAAAGCCTCCAAATCACACAGCGCTAATTAACGTTCAAATAGCGTTCAAGTGACGTTTTCCATGAAAGCTGAAACGTGTCATTTATTTAATGGTAAAATACTTTCTCACATTGCTAGAGGCTCAACTTCAGACTCGACCAATGATGTGAGTTTGGGGGCGGGTCTATCTGCGCAAATGACCAATGGCAGAGTTTAGGGAAACTGTTTGAAAACAGTAATTTTTCCAATTCAATTTAATGACATGAATGAATTAGAAAATACACACTTTAGCTTTGAAAACATGTTTAAATCTACTTTAAAACAACACTTTAATTGTGAACAGACAATTTAGGTGCATTTTACGTCAATCTCAATCATTTCAGTCTGATGGAAAACATAAACAAACATTCGATAGCAGAGGAATTAGCCATTTTCACATTTCCGGATTTCGTGTTCTCGACATCGCAGGGTAAATTTACTTCCGGCGATGTTTAAACACAAGTGTTGTAGTAAAAGACTACATGAAATATATTTTTTGTGTTCGCATTTGCTCAAACAGCAAAAGAAAAAAAGTTGTTTTCACAACTTTCAAAAGAGGAAAAAAATAGAGAGAGATTGATAACGGCAGTCAGAAGAGAGAAATATGTCAATTTGACCGTCACCCTCACAGCAGCGTTAAAGGGTTAGTTCACCCCAAAATTAAAATTCTGTCATGTCGTTCCACACCCGTAAGACCTTCGTTCATCTTCAGAACACAAATTAAGATATTTTTGATGAAATCCAATGGCTCAGTGAGGCCTGAGCAATGACATTTCCTCTCTCAAGATCCATTAATGTACTAAAACATATTTAAATCAGTTCATGTGAGTACAGTGGTTCAATATTAATATTATAAAGCCACAAGAATATTTTTGGTGTGCCAAAATAACGACTTATATAGTGATGGCCGATTTCAAAACACTGCTTCATGAAGCTTGGAGCGTTATGAATCTTTTGTGTCGAATCATGATTCGGATCGCGTGTCAAACCGTCAAACTGCTGAAATCATGTGACTTTGGTGCTCCGAACAGCTGATTCGACATGCTGATTCATAACGCTCCGAAGCTTTATAATATTAACCCTTAAATGCATACCTTGGGTCTTTAGTGACCCGGGACGTCATTCACTACCCTCCTCCTCGTTCATTTTTTAAAGTTAGACATCAACCTTCTTGGTATTCCTCAATCAATTCATTATAATGAATATAACAAGAAAAAAATCATAAAATTATAAAGAATGCCTATTTTTGTATTCATTTTTTGTCAAAATTGTATAGGGTCGCAAACGACCCGAGTGTGATGAGTGTAAATATATTTTTCTGCACACACAACAATTGAATCTTAGATGACAGAATAAGTGCATTTCACCTTTATTCCACAAGGTGGCAATGTCTGATACACAATGCTGAAGTGACGACTCATTCAGACAGAAAACGAAATAATAAGAGAAACATGAAATGGCTCAGCGATTTACTGCAGAGCAAGTACTGAACGCAATCAAATATGACTAACTGTTACTGGATGGATCTGGTGAAGCTGTTAGTGATCGAAATATTGATTTTGAAGATGTTGAAAATGATATAGTTCTGAGAATATGTTTGAGATCGCGATTGGGCTCATATTCCTGACCTCAAACATAAAACTAGCCCTTATTTGCTGAATTTACTGGGAAATGATCTCTGACGAGGACAGTGATGATGGCATAAAACATCTGCTCAAACGGAGCCCTTTCAAGCTCCAAAAGGTAACAAAATATGCTTTATTTTATTCTTCTGTAATTGTTACTCTAATATCAGAGGAGTTTTATATTATCACGACAGGTAGAGATCCTTCCGTGTTAGATATAGATCCGGGTCAATAAAGACCCGAATATGTAAGAATGATTGGCGAAACAGTCATGCATTTAAGGGTTAATATTGAACCACTGTACTCACATTAACTGATTTAAATATGTTTTTAGTACATTAATGGATCTTGAGAGAGGAAATGTCATTGCTCAGTCCTCACTGAGCCATCGGATTTCATCAAAAATATCTTAATTTGTGTTCTGCGGCATGAGCGTGAGTAATAAATTACATTATTTTAATTTTTGAGTGAACTAACCGTTGACTATTTTTTGTAATTTGATGCAAAGCTAATATAATACAAAGTTTAATATTATAAATGTACATACAATTTAAAAAAAAAATTAAAATAATAAAAACTTTGCAGGATTAACGATGCTGGTGACCGTTAAAACGCGTCATCACAGTCTGTGAAAAACGCCAACGGTTAAATAAAAATAAATAAAATAAACCGCCTTCTTACCTCA
Source organism: Culter alburnus (assembly GCA_028476615.1). NCBI lineage: Eukaryota > Metazoa > Chordata > Actinopteri > Cypriniformes > Xenocyprididae > Culter > Culter alburnus. Next base: position 811,388 of record JAOTNS010003476.1, on the reverse strand, counting down.
GTCTGATGAATGAAGCTCCTTATGAATTTATGACGTTCAGATCTCTCAACATCTACAAAAACAGTAAGAATGTTTCGTAAGACCTTGATTAGCTCAATAAATCATATGCCTTGAAGGAGTTATGCAATATCATTTATTATAGAAATAACCGGTTAAACACCTTCAGGAATATCCTGATTAAACTGTAATTTCGTTCCTCAACACGTCAAGAAAACTTCCAATAATAATCTGAACAATATTGATTTCATTTTTATTCATCATTTGCATACTTGAAATCTACAAACGTACAGTTAAATTTCGTCCGTCACAACAGATATATTTCATTTTCTTAAACTAGAACCACTAAAACTCAAGCGCTGACAGCTTGTGGGAATTATTCTGACTTCTGAGATTCAGTCAGTGCGCGAGATTCGCGAGAAAACGCCGAAACTTTCGTAAATACGAGCACGCGCACAAACGCGTACGAACAACCGCGAGTCTTTAGTACAAATCTGCTCACCTCATCGATATGTACGGCGGATTAAACACTCAAAATCTCAGTGAATGTGTCAGATTGGCGTTTAAACACTCACCTTCATTCACGAGCCTCTAAAGTCCGTCAGAAAGCTTCATCAGCTCCTCGCGCGCGTGTCCGCGGAACATAGAAACATTTAGCGAAGAATTACTCGATGCTGTTTGTTCTGTGAGATTAAACGGACTCCTTCTGCCCAACTCAAGGAGGAAAGCTGGTTTTCTTTCCTTCAGTGTGTGTGTGTGTGTGTGTGTGTGTGTGTGGCTCCAACCACTGACGCCTCAGAGAAATACACCTCAATGCCGCCTCCTCATCCTGCTTCACCTCACAGAAACCAGCAAAATACACTATAACCAATCATAAAATATGCTCTGAACCTCGAATTAATAACAGAAATACACCTTTATTAACCTGATCTGCTTCACTGCAAGACGTCAAAGTGTTCAGAAGTTAGAACAAAAAGAAAAGTACATTTTTTAAACTCGCGGTGGCGCTATGGAGTATGCCGTAGATACTTCAAAGTTGGTCAGATTACTCTTCAGGACCAACTCTATGGCTGTACCAAATTTCATCATTTTCCTATGTACGGTTGATATATATAGGGGTGCTGAAGACTCCCATTTGGGAATTACTAATAATAAAATAAAGCAACAATTACAATCTTAAGTAAATACATCATCATAACCACCGTATAACTAAAAATATAAAATTAAAACCGTAAATTTGCTCTTCACCTCACACAAATGGGCAGAAATACACTTTATAATTCAAAAACGTACAAAATATTTATCATATAACACTAGGTGAATTTCATCAACCCTTTATATCTGAAATAATATAATCAAACATATGAACTTGCGCCACCATTTTCCTTCTTAAACCTTAAACTAACGACAATAAATATGCCTTTATCAATTATATACTGTACCTGAAACCAGATCGTCAAATGCTGTCTATAAAATCTACTTTCATATAACCCTAAAAATAAATATTCAAATATGTAAGGTAATATTCCTGCTCTTCAAATCAAACTAATGGTTGAAAAATATCGAAAGGCTACCTGACATTATAACCTGAAACTACAAAAATCAAATGTATAAAACACAATTTAATAATAAAATGGAAATTAAATCACATCAATATATAAAAATACACCTCTAACATATCAAACATTGACTTGAAATTTCGGCCGCAGCATGAACTGCATGAATCCCTGGAGTCGGTTTATCTTCGCTCGGCTCTTGCAGGTTTCGTGTGTGACGTTAAACTTAAAAAGCCCGTTCACTGTGGAAGCTTGTTTCCGCCACGGAATAATAATAAAAAAAAAAAAAGACAATATAATTTTTATCTCGCAATTCAGACTTTTTTCTAGTCAGAATTGAGAGATATAAACTTTAAATAAATCAAAATTGTGAGAAATGTTAGAAAAGCGAGAAAAAAGTAAGAATTGCGATGAGGAAAAAAGTCAGAATTCCAAGATATAAACTCGCAACTGAGAAAAAAAAAAAAAAAAAAAAATCAGAATTGTGAGAAAAGTCAGAATTACGTGATATAAACTTTTTTCCCTCAAAATTCTGACTTTCTTTCTTTTCACAATTGCGAGTTTACATCTCGCAATTCTGTTTTCACAATTCTGATTTTTTTCTTCTTTTTTTCTCAATTGCGAGTTTATATCTTGGAATTCAGACTCTTTTTTTCCCATCACAATTCTTACTTTTTTCTCGCTATTCTAACTTTTCTCATAATTTTCTTTTTTTTTTTCTCAATTGCAGTTTATACTCGCAATTCTGACTTTTTTTTCTCGCAATTCTGATTTTTTTCTCACAATTCTGACTTTTTTTCTCGCAATTGCAAGTTTATATCTCGGAATTGTGACATTTTCCCTTTGCGATTCCACCTTTTTTTCCCTCGCAATTCTGACTTTTTTTTGCAATTCTGACTTTTTTCACAATTCTGATTATATTTTTTTTCTCAATTTCGAGTTATATCTCGGAATTCTGACTTTTTTCTCACAATTCTGACTTTTCTCGCTATTCTGATTTTTTTTTTTTTTACAATTCTCACTTTTTTCTCGCAATTGATTTTTTTTCTAGCTATTGACTTTTTTCCTCGCAATTGATTTTTTTTTTCTCACAATCGCAAGTTTATATCTCAGAATTTTGACTTTTTTCATCCCTTGCAATCCCAATTTTTTCCCCTCACAATTCTGACTTTTTTCCTCCTAATTCCAATTTTTTCCTCGCAATTCAACTTTTTTCTTCACAATTTTGACTTTTTTCCCCTCGCTATTCTTGCAATTGCGTATTTATATTTCGATATATGTTTTTTTATATATACACACTTTCACTCAATGTAACCAATTTGAGTTTTTCTTTCTTTTTTGGCCAGATGCGAGTATCCTACATGTCCAAAAGGTTTTTGTTAATGTCATTTTTATAGTCTAAACATACACTGCAAACCACTGGCAAACTCAACCATTACCGGAAGGAGGCGAATGTTTGCTAATATCCATTTCCCAGTGACTGAAAATAATCTGCCCTCATATGAAACGGGAGCACAGGACGTGTGGTTGTGGTGGTGTGATGCTTTGGGATCTGGGAAACCATAGGATCGGTCTCAGGTGACCCGCAAACGACACTCATTATTAAGGCATTTATTAGTTATGTCTATGTGTATTAAAGCAGTGTTATTTTAAGTCTTATTTAATATTTTAAAATAGCTTTTATTTTCATATTTTTTGTTATGTTATGATGTTATTTCAGTTTTTATTTATTTCCAGTTAATAATTTTAGTGCTTCAAATGAAACTTGTCAAGGCAACATTTCTAAATTTCATTTAGTTGAAGTTCTTCAACTTATATTTATCTCAATTAGCACAAATGTTTTTAATAGATTTGATCCGTGTGGAATAATGAAAGTCTTTCAATCACACGATGAGACTTTGATAAGAACAGTGTTTTATTATTCATCCCATCACATAATAATGCATTACAGGAAACTACGACATCAAAAAAAGAGAATAAAAGACGCACATGAACCATCAACCCATATTAGCTTAAAAACAAAAGCTAAAGATAATAAAACAGAAATAAGAAAAAATGAAATAAGTTTCAGTATATTAGTCATCATTTGAGCACAAATAAAGTTTAAATCGGAGCCCATTAAGGCACTTAGACGATCAGATATCCCACAAACCTTACACAGATAGACGGAGCACAGAAATAACACATAAAACATTAAATATCACCGTTCTGAAAGCACTGACGCTGTCTGTGCCGTAAAATATGTGCAAAGCCCCTGGAAAGCCCCAGAAATCATCGTCCCTCCTGCCTCAATAAATATACCTGCATAAATAGAGCTCTGTGTGGAGCGGCCGGTCAAACTGCAGCGGGACGCAGGAGACGAGAATCCGAACGCTCCGTAACACTCCTCCACTGATCCCACAATCCACCAGTGATTTCATGTGAGAAAATAAGCTCTTTAAATACGTGTGGAACTTCTGTGATGTTGAAAATAATGACTGAAATTTCTCAATAAAACACTGCAGCACATGATACTCACTCGAGTGACAGACAAAAACACCCACAATGCAACACTGAACGTTAAAGAACCTTATTAAGAGAAGGTGAAATACTGCAAATGAACACAGTATCTGATCTCAAGCTTTATGATGGTCTCCAAAAACATCTGCACTGCAAAAAACATGATTTTCTTATTCAGTACAAATATCTGAACATTCTTATATTAAGTTGTTTTCAGAAAAATCTCATTTATATTTGTGCTGGAAAACAAGACAAAAATAATGAGGAAGAACATCATTTTTTTGCAGTGTGATTCATTTATAAAACTATAAACTCTGATGTAAATGTGCGTCTTTCTGATGCTTTTTTGAGGAAAATCAAAGACAATATATCTCTTAGCAAAAACATTCACATACTAAAATAAATCTCGCAAATCTCTAAGATATGACCAGCAAGGCGTTCGGCTTTGATTTCACGCCGTCGTACAGCGCGAGCGCTCAGAACTGGACCGTGTGAGCGTGTTTCTTGCATAAGGGCTTGTCTTTCTTGGAGAAGAAGGTCTGACCCTCTAGACTTGTGCTGCACACCTACTGGACGAGAGACGAGAGAGAGAGAGAGAGAGAGAGAGAGAAGAACAACATTTTCATTTTAAAATACAATCAATGCAGTGAGAGACATCACATTAATGCATGCTTTGTAGCTCAAACTGCAGAGCACAGCACCTGCAACGCTACAGCCAGGGGTTCGAGTCACTGTTCTTCCTCAGTGATTCGGTCTTGTTTTCCAGTACAAATATCTATTAAATCAAGATACATTTACTGGAGAAGCAAAATGACTGAAGATGTCAAGTCTTGTTTAGTGAAAAATGTATCAAAATGAAGTGAGAACAAATATCTGCCAGTGAGGTCAGAAAAATCTACTTTTTTCCCTTTGAATTAAAGGTAATTCCAATTCCACTGGCAGATATTTGTGAACGCTTGTTTCTGCCACTAAATAAGAAATAAAAAGGTAATGCGAATTTCTGACTTTTTTGAAAAAGTAATTGCGAGATTAAAGTATGCGAAAAAAAGAACAATTCCGAGAAAAAGTCAGAATTGCGAGAAAAAGTCGGAATTGCGAGTTATAAAGTCAGAAAGTTTAAAGTTGTGAATTATAAAGAATTGCGAGATATAAAGGATTGCTAGTTATAAAGTCAGAATGCGGAGAAAAGTCAGAATTGCGAGTTATAAAGTCAGAATTGCGAAAAAAAGTCAGAATTGCGAGATATAAAGTCGGAATTGCGAGAAAAAGTCGGAATTGCGAGTTATAAGAATTGGAAACAAAGTCAGAATTGCGAGGAGTCCGAATTGCGAGAAAAAGTCGAATTGCGAGTTATAAAGTCAGATTGCGAAGTTATGAAGTCAGAATTGCGAGCGCAAATTGCGCGAGTGAAGTATTTGATGAGCAGAATTGCGAGTTATTAAGTCAGAATTATATAAGTCAGAATTGCGAGATAGAAGTCAGAATTGCGGAGGTCAGAAATATAAGTCAGAATGCGAGTTATTAAGTCAGAATTGCGAGTAAAAGTAGAATTGCGAGTGATAAAGTCAGAATTGCGAGTTAAGTCGTCAGAATTGCGATGCAAGTCAGAATTGCGAGATATAAGTCAGATTGCGAGTTGAAGGCAGAATTGGATATTAAGTCAGAATTGCGAGTTAAAGTCAGAATTGCCGAGTCAGAATTGCGAGGATATAGTCAGAATTGCAGAGTCAGAATGCGAGATATAAAGTCAGGTGCGAGAAGAATGCGAGATATAAAGTCAGAATTGCGAGATAAGTTCAGAATTGATATTCAGAATTGCCGTCAGAATTGCGAGTTAGAAGTCAGAATTGCGAGTTATAAAGTCAGAATTGTGAGTTATAAGTTAATTGCAGATATTAAGTAGAATTGCGAGATATAGTCAGAATTCGCGAGTATAAAGTCAGAATTGCGAGTTATGAAGTCAGAATGCGAGGTATGAAGTCAGAATTGCGAGTATAAAGTCAGAATTCGCGTCAGAATTGCGAGCTATTAAAGTCAGAATTGTGAGTTTAAAGTCAGAATTGCGAGTTATTAAGTCAGAATGATAAAGTCAGAATGCGAGTTATCAAGTTGCGAAGTCAGAATTGTGAATTTTTAAGTCAGAATTGCGAGTATGAAGTCGAATTGCGAGTTATAAAGTCAGAATTGCGAGTTATATAAGTCAGAATGCGATATAAAGTCAGAATTGCGAGTATAAGTCAGAATTGCGAGTTATAAAGTCAGAATTGCGAGTTATAAAGTCAGAATTGCGAGTTATGAAGTCAGAATTGCCAGAGATAAAGTCAGAATTGCGAGTTATAAAGTCAGAATGCGAGTTCAGAATTGCGAAAGTCAGAATTGCGAGTTATGAAGTCAGAATTGCGAGTTATTAAGTCAGAAGAAGTTATTAAAGTCAGAATTGCGAGTTATGAAGTCAGAATTGCGAGTTATGAAGTCAGAATTGCGAGATATAAAGTCAGAATTGCGAGTTATAAAGTCAGAATTGCGAGTTATTAAGTCAGAATTGCGAGTTATGAAGTCAGAATTGCGAGTTATGAAGTCAGAATTGCGAGTTATTAAGTCAGAATTGCGAGTTATAAGTCAGAATTGCGAGTTATGAAGTCAGAATGCGAATATAAAGCAGATGCTATGAAGTCAGAATTGCGAGTTATGAAGTCAGAATTGCGAGTTATGAAGTCAGAATTGCGAGATATGAAGTCGAATTGCGAGAAAAAAAGTCGGAATTGCGATTTATAAAGTCGGAATTGCGAGTTATAAAGTCGGAATGCGAGTTATAAAGTCGGAATTGCGATAAAGTCGGAATTGCTAGTATAAAGTCAGAATTGTGAGAGAAAGAAAAAAGTCAAATTGAGATATAAAGTCAATTGCGAGTTATAAAGTCGGAATTGCGAGTTATAAAGTCGAAATTGCGAGTTATAAAGTCAGAATTGCGAGATATAAAGTCAGAATTGCGAGAAAAAGTCAGAATTGCAAGTTATAAAGTCCGAATTGTGAGTTATAAAGTTATTTTTAATCAGTGACGGAAACAAGCTTCCATAATTATGTGATCTTGTTTTAAGCACAAACTCAATTAGTTTTTATCAAGACTTAATATCTTCAGTCATTTTGCTTCTCCAGTAAATGTATCTCAATTTAGATATTTAGATATTTGTACTGGAAAACAGGACAGAAACACTGAGAACGAACATCACTTCTGCAATGAAGAAATGCTTGAGCTGATCAGATGAAATCATCTGCCAAATGCATTTTTGCAGAAGTAAATACTGTGCATCCCGTCACTCTGTCGTGTGTTTCGCGTCTATCAAACACTCTTTAGACGTTTACATTTCTCAATCAGAGACTGTGTGTTTTCACGTACTGCACACACGAAGCAGGTGTCGTGCCAGGTGAATCCCAGCGCCTCCAGGAACTTGTCGCCCGCTTCGATGGGAAAGTCACATCCGTGACAGCCGGTGCCGAAGAGGGTGTAGTAATCTAAACCAATCAGAAACAGCCCAGAATCACTCACACTGCTGCTGCTGAAATGTCGTGGAGTAAAAATATGATTTAATGCTTAAAGTTAAAGTTCCCCAAAATAAAAATGCTCTCCCGCTCCAGTCAGCAGTAAAGCATGACACGCTCTAAAGCTTTTACGGTTCTCTTACAACCTGTAAAGATCAGTGAGTGTTTAACGGGGGTTATGATGACCAATTACAGCGTTCGTTTCATGTGGGTGGGGTTTATGGGCAATGGCTCACCCGTCTCGCAGTACGGCTGTCCGTCCTCCAGGTGGAAGGTGTTGTTGCGGATTGGCTGCTGGCAGGAGGCGCACAGGAAGCAGTACACATGCCAGGTCTGCTTCAGGGCGTTGATGACTTCCTGTTAGCAGATGAAAACGGCAGATTTAAAGAGCACAGCCTGAACTCTCAGATCTGATGCAATGACGTTCGCACAAGTTTCTGTAAATCAGAGGCATTAAATGTTTTTTCTCGGCACAGAAAGCGAGTGAAGCTCTTCCGCCCGATCGGCTCCTCCCTTTCTGAAGCCCACTAAAGCTGAGGCGACACAGCCGGTGCTAATTGTCACACATCTGAGCGGCCGGTGCCAGCTTTACCAGACCTTATGATCCCGATTAAAGCTCGTTCCCACAGTCCCACACTCTCAGAGAGAGCAGAGGAGGGGAGGCTGGGAATGATGAAGGAATGAGGCTTTAAGGGGAAAGAATCATGGAGGTCAACGGAGAGAGCGAGGAGATAAACACAACTACACTGAAACTATTTAAGAGGACATTCAGTGATATCTTCATTAATGTTATAGTTTAATTTCTGCCCAACAATCATTCACACACACTGCACTTTTAAGAATCTAGTTGGGAATATCAACTGTTCCTGGATGTCACTCACCCCCAGAACCTTCTGCTGGCAGCGGAAGCAGGTCGGGGCCAGAAACTGCTCGTAGCAGCGCTCGCAGTAGACGGAGCCGCGCTCCTCCACGAATCCCACGTCTGCCAGTGTGCTGTGGCAGTGTGAACAGTTGAACTCCTCCTTGTGCCACGATTTTCCCATGGCCACCAGGAACGGACCCCTGCAAAACACCACAGATGATTATTTAACAATAAACACGACAGATAACGGCTGCGCTTCATTCACTGCACCTTCCTTTGCTGACATTCATACAAGGGTATTAAAGTTAAACATGGATAAAATCATTATTACTTGAAATAAACAAACATTAACTGAAATAAATAAATAAAATGCATATATATAAAAATACAATAAAATAAAATTATACAATATAATATAAAATAAAAAGAAATAAAATACATAATTATTACATTATTATTAATTATTTCAGTTACATTTCTCATTTTAATTTATTTTAAATTAATACTGCACTAATAAATATTACTTATACATATAAATACTGCCAAAAGCAGTAAATAATAATATATATATATATATATATATATATATATATATATCGTCGCTGTCGATGAAAACCACGTATTTGTCCATTTTGCCGATTTTGAGATTTTTCGACGGATTGAATGTCCAGGTTCATTTCCGTATACAGTATGCTTCACATATCTAAATGGCCAATGAAAAGTTGTGAAATCATGTCATCTGATTTTCACGTATATCCATTTGGTGTCAAAGCTGTCAATCACGCCGGTATCTCCCGCCCCTGTGGAAGATCTCGCCGGTCTCGTGAAGTTTCATCGAAGCTCAGCACTGGATAGCCGAATAACACTGTGAGGTAAAGTATCAGCAAACGTTTGTTTTTGACAACTGTTCTCAAGTAAACGTTTCCCCCCTGACGCCAGACCTACGTCTAGGAGTGACAAAATTACGGTAGGACTGTGCAAACAAAGTATCTGTCTAGCATTACCATGTCAGTGTATTGATTCATTGTCCCTTCATAGTTTGCAAGATTTAATAAATTATAATTAATATTAATAAACTAAGCGTATTTAATAACTAAGACGTAGGCTATTTAATAAACTGAGCGTATTCATCTGTCAATATGAAACGCGACTTGGCCATTCTCATTAATGATCGGAAGAACGCGTACCGACCACCGTTTCTGTAAATATGCACGTATGTCATTTAAACTCAATTTTGGTCAAATGTGGATTATATCATTACACTGGCAAGAATATGGTTACATGTAAAGATGCCGTACCAAGTATGACAACGCTACATTCAACTGCTTTGAAATACGGTGTTTTTTCACTTCCTGAAAAGTAACCGTTTTGGACATACGTGAGTTTCATCGGGCAGCGACGATATATATATATATAAAATCTGAAAACAGAAATAAACATTTATAAAAACCATTTTAACAAAATCTAAAATGACAAAAACACTGCAAAACTACTAAAACTTTAAAATTAAACTTGAAAATATAATAAAATAAAAATAGATACAATAAAATAAAATGATATAATATAAAAATAAATAAAATTAAAATTAAAAATTAATTAAAATCATTTTTTTTTAAAAATACAAACTTATTTCAGCTACATTTCTCATTTTCATTTATTTTATATTATATCATTTTATTGTATTTTATTGTATTTTATTTTCAATTTTAATTTTAAAGTTTTAGTAGTTTGTAGTGTTTTGTCAGTTTTAGATTTTTTAAATATATAGTTTTATAAATTTTTATTTCTATTTCAGATTATATATATATATATATATATATATATATATATATATATATATATATATATAAACTTACACTAAAATAATCTGAAAGCAAATAAAAATTTATAAAAATATAGTATATAGACATTTAAAAAAAAAATCTGAAACTGACAAAAACACTACAAAACTACTAAAACTTTAACATTAAAATTGAAATGATAAAATAAATACTCATTTAAAATATAATAAGAACTATTATAGCATCCACCTTACTTTACAATAAGGTTCATTTATTAACATTAGTTAACATGAACTAAGAATGAACAATACTTCTACAGCATTTATTAATCTTAATGTTAATTTGTCCATTTAATAATATATTATTAATATCAAAAGTTGTATTTAATGAACTAACAAAAGAACAGCTGTATTTTTATTAACTAACATTAAGATTAATAAATACTGTAATAAATGTATTGCTCATTGTTAGTTAATGCATTATCATATGCGACCCCAATGTTTTTATTCCTCATAGAACAAATATAACAGATTTTCAGTGATTTTTGAGTGAGATATCGCTGTAAGCGTGACATCAGAGCTCTGTCTGTCCTGACACTGTGAAAACAGCCGTTCTGTGTCGGTCTGATGTTCGGGTAACGTGAGGACAGCAGCGGGGATGCGGGATACAAATCGGATGATTAGCTGGAAGGGAAAACAACAGACACCGGCGATATCAAATGAAGAAAGCGGAGACTTTAAGCTTGGATGTCACGGCCGCTTTCGGCAGGAGTCTGAGAGTCTGTGCGCGGACCACGGCGGCGTAACGGATACCGGCGCTCTCTCGCTCTCTGGGGACGAGCTGAAGGAGTCTGAGCTCCTGACCGGTGTCCTCACCGTCACGACACACATCTATCAGACGCTTCCTTATCTGAAAATTAAACTTCACCCTCATCACCTTCAACTCTCAGCTGCTTCATAACATCTGACCTCATCAATACATGCTTTCTTGGGACTCTTTCAAGGGTGCAACATTTGTAACAAAATGTAACACTACTGTCCAATACCACACTAAAAGTGACAGTAAAGACATTTATAATGTTACAAAAGATTCTATTTCTAATAAATGCTGTTCTTTCTATTCATCAAAGAATCCTGAAAAATAAAATGTATCA